>PNEQ01086819.1:0-27031 GCA_003012365.1 Medauroidea extradentata | reverse complement strand
TTTTCCTTGTGTTCATGCCACTTGTGCTAGGAATACCACAATCGTCATGCGAAACTCGTTTCTTGGGAACCTGGTGGTGTGATGTCCGTTTTGGCAAATTGCGTGATCTTGGTGCCATATCATTAAGATCTACCATACCCTTGACATTGCTTTTTGATGTACATGCTCCACCATAAATACGGTTTTTAGAGGGTGTAGACCAATAAGGCCAAGTGGCCTTGTTGGTCTACACGCTTCCATTTTCACCTTGGCCTTAATAGGAACACTTGCAATATGGTGCCTGTTTTGCTTCTATATCCTAATGACTACAAAAAAAAAATTAGTATTAATATTGCATTCGAAAGTAGACAAACAGAGCTGTAAGAATATTACAACTTGTTAGTTTTCTGTACTATTTACATAGATTGACGCAATATTTACTCACCAAAATATTACATCAGCCACTTCACGTCGTACCAAGAAGGAGACTGACGCGCACATCGTGGCTACCAAACGAAATAGCGTCCTCTGTTTTCTTGTTTTCCCGCTAGATGGCAGTTGCGTACAAGGGCACGCCACTACTACCCACTCATCACTGCCAGTTTTTTTACAGCAACCATATGGCCTTATTGGTATACATGGCCTTGTTTGGTCCAGGTACCTTAATATTTTATTCAAAATTAGTGTAATTTAATTGTCCGTTTTTAAGTGTAATTATGTAGATACACGTAAATTGTATGTGTTATGATGTATCTTTATACAGGTATGAATGCTATACGTTAACTTGACTAAGTGTAATTTCATTAATAACGAAAAACTTGAATTTGTGTGAGGTAAGATGTATGGAAAGGTACGACGTTGAACGGACGATTGTAATACTCAATCGTCAATAAAATCTGAACTGTGTACTCATCAAAATTCGATGAGAAGATTTTTTACTCCGAGTAGATATTTTATCAGCGGACGTTTATTTACACGTACAGCACTATGTGGTAATATCCTTTACCTTCGAATAAAAAATGAAAAACTTTCTTGAGAAAAATAAGGGCTTAACACTACTAAATCTAAAAATAGTAATAATAATAATAATATCTAGGCCTCTATAATAAACGAATTTCAAAACACTCGTTTTTTTATTTGAAAATATTTTGGTAACTGAAAATATCTGCGCAAGAGGTTTACGGATGTTCAAACTATTTTCAAATGAAAACGCGAGAATTTTTTAAATCCGGTTATTATAGAGGCCTACTGTAGATGTTAGCATTATAGTAAATTACAAAAATTACACAGTAGTCCAGTTTTGTAGATTTTGGGGTTGAAGCCCTTATTTTTCTGAAAAGAGTTTTTATTTTTTACTCAATAGCAAAGCATACTACAGTAGTGATTCATAAATAAACGTCCGCTGATAAAATATCTATTCGGCAAAAAAATCTCATCGAATTTTGAGGAGTATTTCAGATTTTCTTGATGATTCAGTATTCCAGTCGTTCGCCGTCCGCTTCACATCGTATCTTATCATACTACTCAATGAGTATGAATTAATGCATTATCCTTTTAGGTATTTTTTTCTCGCATTTTGTCATGTTGTTCAAACAATTTGTAAAACAATCTATTTACATAATTTCAGACAGTTATAGATTAACAAAATTGTATTAGTAGTATGTTCCAGGTGGTAATATTTAATGTTGTACGGTAATTAACTATTGACATTACACAACCATTACTATGATTATCAAATGTAAGAGAAGGCGCAATGCAATAACTAAAACATATTTCAATAAAGACGTTATTTATAGAATAGTCGTAACAAGGGAGGTTTCTGAACTGTACTCCAGACATCCCTCCGGCGAATCGCCTGTCCGTAAATGACCGGTGAACGGTTTTTTTCGGCACGACATCGCAGCGAAATCCAGTAAATGCCTGAGCATTTTTTTTTGTAAATAATAAGTATCATTACGAGAAAACTATGAAAACTTCGTACTCTTAACAAAGTCTGGGGTACGTCGAGAATGAAATGTCATGTAACAAAACAATTCCGAGTTTTTAATAGATAATTTGATGGATTAAAAATAATATATATAAGATGCGTGCTACAGAATTAATAAAGGACAAAAATAGCATATAAAACACGTATTTTTAATTGCTTTCAGAGTAAAGTACGATGTTATGCAGTGCAAGATCACAGGTTCGAATCCCATGCGTGCATTATGAGTTTTAATAATTATTGTGCTTAAAAACTGATTACTCAACTTTGCTATCAGAAGTCCATAATATACATACATTTTTAATTTTAATTTTTCCCCACTACAAATACATACATATGCTACAAATATGTTCCTCGTAGGTTTTACAAAACCAACCTTTATCGACCTACAAACAATTACTGTGGAAACAATGTTTCCAAAATTTTCTTCGTAAAATAGCAAACAAGTTTAAGATGTGCTATTTTTCAAAAACATAAGAGGGCTTCAAATTACTTATTTTTGTGCGTATTCGGTTACTAAAGATCGTTCCCAGCATCGTTTACATTGTGTTTTGTTCTTATAGAAAAACAAATTTGGGACAAGTTTAAATTTTTTGGCTCTCCTTCCACCCTCTCACAAAGAACAAATTTTTAAACATGCTCCAAAACTGTTCAAGCATAAGGTAGGCAACTGGATAATGTGCAACATATTTGGGAACAGGAAACATTGTTATAACTTTCATAGGGCTACAAATATCGGCATAGGTGCAGTACATACAAAAACGGGATTTCTTTGTAAATATTGTAGAAAGAACGTTCTGTGACAACTGTAAACACCACCTTCGTGTGAGATTCACGCATGCTTGAACACTAATATTGGTAATCTAAATTCCTGCACGATAAATGTTGCATAATGTTTTCGTTGAAGTGCAGATTAATTGGCTTTCACGTGGCAAAGAAAAACTTATGTTTGGTTTTTCTGCATCTTGTGTTGCAAATACCACAACTAACTTCACCATAAATATTTCTACTAGACTATCTGAACAGTAAAATAATTGTTTGTTACCATTTCTGTAACAGTAAAACAACAATTTTCTTGCAGTAAAGTGTTTCTTTGCAGAGACTCGTATTTAAGTAAAACTTAAACCTCGCAGCAGCAAACATTTTATTGTGGAAAGGAAGGGGTATTTATAATGTAACGCGCAATATCGTTAGCTTCTCTGGGAGCCAAGGTCGAGGACAACTCAACTCGCCACACAAAAGCAACAAACGCGCCTTTCTCCGCTCCCTCTCTGACGCCAGTGAGATAACAGTCGCCCTCCAAGAAAGAAATATTATCTCCCTGAAGAAAGAGTGACTCTCAGGTAGCTAGTCAGCGATTGTAGCGTGCACAGCCGACATTAGAAGAAACTTGCCGCGTATATATGCCCCCTCCCCTTCAAGCCACGCCATAACCGAACCACCAGTTAACTTTTGTGCCCGAGTACAACTCAACTGCCTGGTTTTATGACGAAGTGGAAGGGGGGATAGCGTTAATGCTCGCCGGCTTAACAAGAGCCGAGTTCGGTTTTCTTAAGTTTAGTAAATATTGACTCTGCGTTTAACTTCATCAGTGAAGTGTCGCTATGTAAGTGACTGTACCAAAACTTTGGTGAATATTTTGTCCACAAAATGGAGAACATTATATATATATATATATATATATATATATATATATTTAAAAATAATTTGATATTAAATTTATCTTATAAATGTGTATGTTGGGAGCTCAAAATCGACCACAATCTAAGAGCACCACACGACTTCTGGGCTAAATTGAAGACGAAAATGTTTGTGGCAAAACGTTGTAAGATAAAATTTAAAATTAAGGGGTATTGATCCCTATAACACCTTGGATTTATCTGTTTTTTCTCGATAACATCTGTTCCAGTCGATGTATCAAAATTTTTGTCACGACAAGGCGTAGATACAAACTTAATCGATTTTCTGTAATTGCTGGAACCATAATATATTCATTATTTTGTAACGGGAAACAACTGAAAAGGAAAAATTGCTTTATTTACGGGAGCGACTACAGAGGCCGCAACATTAAAAGAAACAATGCCATATGGATTCCAAAAAGTGAATGAAACAATAAACTATGCCTTGTCAGCGTGAAAAAGTAAAACAACGTGTCTATTCCCTGATTTACAGGAAAAGCCGTAAAACCGATCTAACAGGGATCAATCCCCCTTATCGTGCTCAGTGTTTCAAGATAGCGCTCCACAGATATCTTGTACTTATCTCTACTGTTCCGTCCTGCATATTGTAGGTGCATGTTGAAATACCGAGCTGTTTAAATATGACCCCTGTGTTTACCTGACTTAACATACTTAAAATATTACTTTGCCGAGGAGCGCAAGAGGTACTTCCTTTGTTCTTTGTTGCCACGTTGAGCACGTAAACATCGCCGTACAACATTTTGTCACTAACATTTTCATCTCCAATTTAGCTCAGGATTCATGCGTTGCACTTATTAAGCGTATGGAAAATATGCATTTATATTATATATGTATTTATATATGGGTGTGTTGAATGATGAGCTACATTTGCTACGTTTGTTTGGGAAACTTGGTAAAACTGCGCAATATTTAACCAGAAATTGCCGGCATAACTGAAAAGCCTACTTTTCTCAAAGTGGGTGCAAATCAACACTGAATATTTAAATCGTTTACGTAATCTAGATTATTAAATGATGACATAGATTTAGTCGTATGATAAACACTATACTTTAAAGATAAGTCAGCTTGCTAAGCAATATGCGAGTATCCAGTTAAATAAATTGGGGAACAAATTTTCTGAGATGTCTTACTATCAAAAAGCTAAATAAAAAATAGCCGCCGTTTTCAAAGCAAACGAATTATACAAAAGTAAAGTCAGGTTTGTATGCAGTATATATGTACTACGTTTGATAAAATTCTGAAAAAAAAATATATATATATATGCTGAGATATGTATTACTATAGTGAAAATATTAACATAGCCGTTATTTCGAAAACATGAAGACGGGATGAACGAATTACACGAAAGTAAAGTCAGCTTTGTATGCAATATATGTGTACCACGTTTGATACAATTCTGACAAATATTTCCTAAGTTATGGGATACTCTACTTAAAATATAAAAATTGCTGTTATTGAAAAAATATGAACACAGGATGAACGTATTACGCAACATTCAAGTCAGCTTTGTATGTAGTACGTGTGTTCCAAGTTTGGGTAAAATCTAACAAAAATGTATTAAGATATGCTGTACTATACTAAAAATATATAAATGGCCGCCATTTTGAAAACATGGACACAGGCTGAACTAAATTCTCAATATTCAAGTCAGCTTTGTGTGTAGTGTATGTGTACCAAGTTTGGTGAAATTCTGAAAAATATTTCCTAAGATATATAGGCTACCAGACTAAAAATATGAAAATGGCCGCCATTTTGAAAATATGCACACAGGATAAATGAAATACAGAAATGTATGTTAACTTTGTGTGCAGTGTATGTGTACTAAGTTTTATGAAATTCTAAAGTACGGTTCGTTAGATATACAGCTTGATCTAAAAATTTTTAAATATAAAAAGGCTAAACGAAATATATATAATATATAAGTCAAGGCAGGTTACATAGCACTATATGTGTACAAAGTTGTATTAAATTTGGTCCAGATGTTTGAAAGATGTTTAGGGGGACACACACCTACACACACCTACACACACAACACACACACAGGCAGAAATGTGATCTCATAAACCTACTTTTTCCTTCGGAATGTTGGTTAAAAATTAACGTCATTTTGCATTTCCTGGGAAAGTGAGACTGGTATTTTTTAAAATCTTATACGTTGAGGAAAAATATTAATTTTTTTTGTAGAGTTAATGTTTTAATTCCCCATACGTTACCTGCCTAAACTACACTATATCTATTCATAGTAAAGCAAGCAATTATAAAGAAATTTTTGTTTATTTACTCAATTTTTAACCAGTTTATATCTTCCCGACATTTGTTTACAAAGACGTAACACTATAAGTAATAGACTAATTAAGTTGTATAGATTTCACAGTATTTTCATGTTAATCTCTGAATTGCAAAATATATTTTTCTGTTATTCCTCTTAGTAAGAGAGATAACTTTGCTGTTAAGAGCACTATCATCACTAACCTGACAGTTGTGAAACTTTCTGTGATTTTTATATTGTAGTCTTGAAAGAGGTATTACAATATCACAATCACAATACTGTTTACTTCGAATAACCCACTTTGATAATATTTCCGGTGTCATTACAACGGAATGGGATGTACAAAATTCAACATAATCTGCTCGTATATTACAGTTGTTAGATTACTACTAATCTCAAAATCAGTTATAGAAACGTTCAGTTTATTCGATTTATGCTGAGTATATTTTCTGAGTATACGTTTATTTAACATTAATTACAATCTATAATGTTATAATAATTATTAATTAAACTAAGTTGATGTTAACGTGAGAAATTGAGTACAAAAATAAGGCGAATTGCTACTGTCAGTTGGACGTTCGCTCTTCCGACACGACATTACAAACATACCACGTGCTTCAGTAAAAAAATAAAAATAAAAAACATAACTGAACTAAATGTGGAGTAGTTCAAAATTATTATAATTTTTTCTGTTGTAAATTTTGGTTTAAGAAACCCGTTTGGTAATATTGAGAACGTATTTATCAACTTACTCCATACAGAAGCCAACATAATTTTAGAAACAAAACTAGGACTAATATTTTTTCCGTCCTTGTAAAAAAACTTATTTGAATTGAATAACTAGAGGTTGCAGTATACCTGAAAATCTTGTTCCTGTAACACAGGAACGTAGGATCGACCAATCATAACCTCTTCAGTCTCAAAGGAGACGCGGTTGGCGCATTGGCTAGAGTACTTGCCTTCCAAAAGGCGATCCGGGTTCGATTCCCGGCAGGGTCGGTTTCCGTATTTTCGGATGTGGGAATCGTGCCGGACGATGTCGCTAGTCGGCGGGTTTTCTCAATGATATCCAGTTTCCACCGCTTCTTCATTCCGGTGCTGTTGCATATTTAATGTCACCAAAACATCTTTAATTCAGTGCCAAGTCAAATGCGGACTAAAAAGCAGCCTATCGCGAGGGAGTGGTCAGAGGGTGGACTTCTGGTCTGCACGCTATACCTAGAAGTCGTTAAGTTGAAGGTCGGTAGAGTTTTACTCGTACAGGTTTATCGTGTCAGTGCAAGTCCCATACGTAACGGGGCAGGTTATAAATTGCTAGCGATAATCGCTCGAGGCCTGTGCTGGTGTTAATTCACAAGCAAGGTCGGGTAGAAAACCTTGCGGCTTTTAACAGTTCCATTCTTAAAACTGATAGTGTAAGCAGATATACGTTACTCTGAATTGCGACTGAAAGTTTTACGCCTACAGGGAGATTGACAATAACCCATCACACTGACACACCAAAGAGAAGGCCCGCAGGTGTTTCTCGCACTGTGTATAAGCTTGAAGTTTCAGAAACGTCGCTGTTTGTTTGGTCGCAAGGAGACCACAGTGTTCGTCTGTATTTTCATTGGTTTACTGTCCACAGTTATTATGTTATCTGCAATCGTTCGCATTCCTCAAGGTGTCTGTGTTTCTGCTGTGTCGTATACATCCAGCTCTTTTTTTGTTTTTCGTTTGTTTTGTCTGTTTGTTTTTGTAATTATTCTTTGTTTGTTGTTTCGAACATACTGACGGAATTCCTTTTGTAGAATAATCTGAATTATTTATTTTCCCTTGATTTTATTTTTGGTGTCTAGGTGCTCGATTTTCTTGTTAACTCGCTGTCTGAAATACGTGTGGAATTGTATATGTTTACCTATGTTTGCCAGTTGCTAACATTGTCTTTTTGTATGTTCACTTGTCTGTTTGTGCGTATTCTCTGGTTTACTGTAACATATCCTTTGTTGCAATGGCGTACGTTAAAAATACTTCCTTAGTTTGTATCTTTCGCCCAATACAAGAATCGTTCAAGAGTACCGTCAAATTTAATCGTCCATCAGCTTATAATATGGTACGTCATATAATATAATCCGTCAATTTAACATTACTTCGATAAGCTTATCAACGGACAAAGGTACGAAAACACAGGCTTCTTAATATGTACATTTTGTCACTTTTTAGTTCCGTTATTAAATCTATGTTTATTATAATTGAGTATTATTAGAATAAATATAGATATAAAACTCATATCGGGCTGCGCGGGAGCAAAATCCTGATGCGAACATGTATGTACTTTGCGTACGATCGCGTGTCATGTGACGTGTTCAATATGAAGGACGTATTTACATTACTACAGCCGATGTTTATGATTGTTCGTATTTCTTAACGGTTTTATGCGAAATGTTTGAATTCGTAGACCGTACATCGTACGATTATTACACGATTTCATCTATGTGTAAATCTAACAAATCCATATCTACCAATTTTACTAGCAAATGTAATGTCTGCATGCAAAGCAACAACCTAATGATATTCTTCAGTACAGTCATTTGGGGGAACTTTGTACCATTTTGGGGTAACATTGTACCATGGGAGTTTCTTTTATATAACAGCTCTGTGGCATTCAACCATTTAAGGTTAGCAAATTTATTCATCTAGAATACAACCGTATTCTTAAATTCTGAAATACTTAATTTGAAATGAAACTATACTGGTGGTATAAAGTTACCCTGACAGGTACAAAGTTACCCTAAATTACTGTAATTGGTCACAATGACACGTTTAGTATGCTCTATGTGACAAGTTAGCAGTTCTTCTCTGTTATTAGCGTACAGCTGGACTGGGTTACGTTTCAACCAACTATGCACCAATGATAGGTAACATGTTAAATATTCATCAGCTTTATAACAGTCATACAAAAATTTTATTACTAAATCCTGATATTGTAAATGTTGCTTTTATGTAACTAAAATATCTTTCGTAATAATGTCTGAAATATGACCTATTCTAAGCAAATTTTACAGCTAACTTGCAACTGGCGTATGGTCAGTTTGTGTATAACAACTTCCTGCCTACGATCACGTGACATGCTTGTCACGTGCTCAGAAGCCTATTTTAGTTCAACCTTATATTCCCTCTACGGTTATGTTCGGTTGAAATCTTGCTCATGTATCGCTTAAAGTTTCATTTCTTAGCTGTCTAAGAACGCACAAATATATGTTTCATTAACTGCCTTGCAAATTACGTTAAATGTTAAGGAAATTTTCATTTAAAACGTATTTTTTGTGGTAAACATTATAAACATTGTGAATAGCTTCAGTCCGAACTATTGATTTAACAGGCATGGTTTATTAAAGAAAAGTGTTTCTATGGAGGTTGTAAGTTGTCGTATACGTAAAGAAAATTGCGATATACATTGAAAATGTTTGTTATGAAATTAGGTTGGGTAAGTTTAGGTTAAAACGGTTAGGTTAGGATTTTTACCTCAAGTTTTCCATTTTTCATTAGATTAAGTTACCTGATCTTCCGTAAGTTACTTATCATAACTGTAAATGGGCATCTTTAGGCAAACTAGCCCAACAGAATCTTAACTAACATAAACTTAACTAACCTAAACTGACATATGAAAAACTGAAAATGTCAACGTTTGAAATTAAACTTTATATACGTACAACTTCTAACAACTATAGAAACATATTTCATAAATAAACTAGTTAAAAAAATAGTCAATAGTTTGGCCAGTATACGGTAAGTAGCTATTCTTCATGTTTACCTTTTCATATTACCTCTGTAGGCGACATTGTGAAAATTGTTTTCTGAACATTAATTAAATATAATCAAGAATTCTGGATGGAAATAAAATTTTTTTCTCGATCATATTTAATTCGTTGAAGTGGTGTAAAATTATTTGTTCATGCGGAGTTTTATATATAATTTTTTTTTTCAGTTCATGTTTGTTATTAAAAATTTATGTAAATTTAATTTCCTCGAGCTTCTCCTTTATTAAATTCGAGGTTCTACAAGCAATTCGTAGGTAAAACAGAGAAAAAGAAAATGTTTTAATATAATACACATAAGATTTGCATAGGACCGTAAATATTCAAAACCAATAGTCAATTTTGTTAGTGGTACAGTTCACGGGAGAAAATGAACACACCACGAGTACCAATCCTTTATTATTGGTGCCTACACTAAAGCATTGGCATTTCTCGTCTGGCTTGTCTCTTATTGTTTCGTGCTCGTTAATTGGCAGTGCAATGTTCTGGCGGAAACAGAGGAATTTCCCAGCCAGTTAGCTTTATTGTTCGAAATTCCTTTACTCGTGGTTTTAATAAAGTCAGGTTGATCTCGATATTCGCCTGTTGTTATTCGCATACTTTTCACCTTCGTTCTCGGAAAAATTAAAACCGACAATATTTATCCACCTAATATTTTCATCCTATAAAATGAGAATTAAATTCCTGTAATTTTTCCTTGGATTCAATTATATGCGGAAAATTTTCCACAGATATATTTAGCTCGCGAATTTTTGGAAATATTGAAAACTTAAATGGGTCTCATTAATATTTAGCCAGTTTATTGTTTTAATCAATTCACAGAATAACTCTGCTTATAAAAGCTTAAGAAGGAAAGTTCGGCGTGTTTTCTGCTAGACATTTTTGTGATTTGATTTGGATATCCTACAAATACAGGCCTACTGTGAAAAGTTCAAAATAAGCAAATACTAATGTAACGATACTGTCATGAAAACTAATTTTGACAACATGTAACATGATTCATTTATGTAAAATAAACTGTATAGTACTATTTAAAAAATACTTACTGACAAAACAATTGAAGAAGTTGATGGATATAGTTCAGAAACAAAATTGCATAATTATTTAATTTTAAATAACTTTTGGAGCTGGTTATTTAAACGAATTGAACTAACAAATGTAATGCACACTCTAAAGTGCATACACAAATGTTAAAAGCTGACGATATGAAATGGGCAATATTAAGAAGAAAGTTTAGGCATTCTATTTAGCTTTAAAAAAAGGGGAGAGGGAGAGTTTATCTACAAATTTTAAGTCAATATAATGTTGTTATTTGTACAAGTATGAGGTATGGAATTTTTGTAGACACACACTGTAACTATTTTATACAGTAATTAAATTTTTTATCGTTCATAATTTTTAGACAACGGTGTGTCAAAGTACAAATTTACGTGAAACTGTTTTATGCTTGAAAGGATAATCTAGTGGTTTAACGATCTGAAATTATTCGCACTGAATAACACTGTCAACGGTCTACACCGAGGCTTACATAAAAACCTCATTATTTTTTCGTATTAAAAAACAATGATTTTATAGTAAAAAAGTGTAAATTTTTTAAATATTTGTGAAAGTGAAAATACAATTTCCCGCTTTGCACATGTCTTTATGTAGTCCTTGACACTGTTCTTCAGCACATTTTTTTCTTAAGTCAGCTGGTTTTTCTATTTAGCTTAAAACCCTTTTTATGCAAATTCACGCTAGCGCAACAGTTACCGACTGTTCACAACAACGAATACACTTTTGAAGACTATTTATTCCATTCGTTTTTACTGTAATTATAAGTTAATCCCAATTTTGATGTTAAATTTTGAGTAATGTGAAATTTGCATACGGTATCTATCATGCTATGCTACTAAGTTCCGGAAAGAGAGAAATTAACTGGGAAGAAGAAAAACGTGGTTCTGTAACCTACGCCATGTCAATAACTAAGCGTGTGGAAAATATGTATGATATTTCTTTTATGAATATTTAAATCAGAATATCCATGTGGAAAATCACCCACTTACTTAAAATTTTACTAGCATCGACAACTAAAAAAGCATGCATTGCTAACACAAAACGCCTAAAATTGTATGCCTAAGACTTTGTAACATTTTCAAATATCCATAAAAACGCTAAGCACGGCCCATTGGGCATAAATACAGCAATTTTCCAGATTCAGCCTGCCTAACAACTATGGCGTCTCAAGAATATACAAGCAAGTAATAGGTACTCATATTAGTAAATCCTTGCAATATCTTGTCTGCTTCAGCCTTGGTACTTACTCTTACATAATCTGACCTGTCCTTACATAATATAACCTACCCTCACTTAATCTAACCTACCCTTACATAATCTAACCTACCCTTACATAATATAACCTACCCTTGCATAATATAACCTACCCTTGCATAATATAACCTACCCTTACATAATTTAACCTACCCTTACATAATTTAACCTACCCTTACATAATCAGACGTATCCTAACATATCCTAACCTTATCTCATTTTATAGAAATTGTTTAAATTTTCATAAGAAAATAGGTAGCATATGCCTTTCTTTCCATATACCTGTGAAGGAACCTTCTCAGTCGAAACAGAGTTCATTGATTGGAAAACTCAAACCCCATATTATATTCGAGAATATTTTAAGAAGCTGTAAGACTTGTTGTAGAGGGGTTTGGCTCTACCAGTATTCGGTAAACGGGGCGGAAGGAAGTGTC
Source organism: Medauroidea extradentata (assembly GCA_003012365.1). Lineage (NCBI taxonomy): Eukaryota > Metazoa > Arthropoda > Insecta > Phasmatodea > Phasmatidae > Medauroidea > Medauroidea extradentata. The sequence continues at coordinate 14,558 of PNEQ01086819.1, read as the reverse complement.
TCCAAAAATGTTCTGTCAATTGATCATTCGGTCCCTTGATGCACACCCGTCGTAGCAATTCTTGGAAGCGAAGGTACTGCCATCTACAAACACTTAGATGGCGCGGTGAGCAGGCATAGGTGAATCTCGGTGGGTTGGGCGCGACCTCAGCCAATCAGCGAGCAGTGACGTGGCTGTCCAGAGGGAGACTGTAGCCAAATATTCGAAGAAGAGTAGTTGAAGAGAAGCATTGCTTCTGGATGAAACTCGTGTCGCTGTGCCTCGTGCTTCCAAGTAGCGGAATGAATTACGTCACACAATGGAAAGTTTTCCGCCACAAAGCATAAAAAGGTACGGCTTCAACATTTTCCCAAAATATTCCTTGCTATTTATATAACTATACAACAAAACCAGTCTTACAGCGGAAAATTCCTGGTACTCGTGCGCATTGTATTTTTCGGGACGCAGCATGGCCATCAAAGCTGTCGAAATAAGTCGTTCCGAGTCAGTCGTCTCTGTTTCAGAATAGTTCATTTTAACGTAAACGACATATGTTCGTATAGTATGGCATTAATATTATAAATATATTTAGTGTATAGTTGCATAAAAACTTTGAAACCGGAGTTATAATATTCCTCGCACCCTAGTACAGGAATAAGCAAAGATGTGGAGATTATTAAAAACTTAGGAAAAGTTTAAATTAAAAATACCGTAAGAGTTTTTTCAATGTATACTCAATGTTACATGTGGTAAAATAAAACTTTCAAGCCGAGAGTCAATGCAATCAATATTTAGGATAAACTAAATTTGATCGAATTGATTGACTGAATTTCTAAGCAATTTTACACCCATTAAAATTTGTGCGTCATGTCGCATAATACAGACCTACTCTAATACAAGTAGCACATAGTATTTTGCGAGTAACATTTTACAAATTCTGCATTTTAAAATTGTATTTAGCACTTTTAATGTATCGTCCCATGAGTGATCAAATATATAAGATATGTTACATAGCTGCATGCTCTTGAATTTTTTTAAGGGTGATGAAATTATATGAAGAACTCAAAACACCATTTACATTTCACACAATCCTTCGATGTAGAAACCTAGCCAAACTGACACAAATCAACAAAACAAACTGAAACCACCCTTTCCAACCACGTGTTCGGCTTTTGTTTATGCCCACGCAAAAAAAAAAACGCTGAGAATGCAGAGAACTACACCTTAGTTGTATGTGGATAAGAATAAAGTGAACACATTTGAAACACTATAGTTGGTTAAATATCAAGAAACACTATCCATGCAAAAAATCACAAAAACTGCAGAAATGTACTATTTACTGTAAATTGCAGTGAAATATTACAGAAATAGGTAGTCGCGAGTAGTAAATAAGGCCATATTATAAAAACTCTATAGTGGGTGGGCTATGAAGATCAAGGAAATTGTGAGGTAAAAGTAAGCACAATAATAAGGAAGGAAATCGCTATTAACTACACTACATCACACACAGTTTAAACTCATGCTAGTACCAATAGATTGCTTTTAAAATAACTACCGTAGTAAATTCATATTATTCGCATATTGCACTGACGTACTAGTATACACAAATTAATCAACTCTCTAACTCAAATACGCCCGGAAAAAATAACTAGCGTAATAAATTCACGTTGTACGCATATTCCACCGACGTTACGCATCTTCAATACCCGTACAACAACCCATGTAAACACATTCTCACGTCAATAAAAGCCTCACAAGATATGTACCGTATATCATTCATGTTGTACGCATGTTTACAACACTTAGTAATAACAGACGATCACAAACCCTTACACCAAACACACGTTACGCAACACGTGTATATGAATAACAAGAGAATTGTTTGTAACAAACGATTTGTACTTACTCAACTTAATGGCGGATACAAATCCTTCACGGTGATCAGTAAATGATGCATTCCTTCCCTTTCCTCGTGGTACCTTCGAAAATATCTCTCCACGCACGTTGTAGGCATTACGTGTTCGCTCCTGTGTCTCGATCAGCAAAACCCAACGAATACATAATACAACGAGATATCCAAATTCTAAAAAAGCATAAATCAAATACTACACTCACCACTAGCAGATACTGCTAAGCACTCTTGCTTGCAACGCATATTTATACTACACACAGTCAAATTCTCCCTCAATACGCAAACCTATCGCAACGAAAACTCTTGCTAGCTGCAAGACGGTTTCCTCAATACTGAATCTGCCGGCCTAAAGAACAGTTACATGACGTATTAGTCCTATTTTCAATACATCCTACTAGGGGCGCTAGTAGCACATAAACAGACATCAATGGCGAGCACAAACAACACGAATCTCGGACATAGAATTTCTATGAAAAACGGCAAATTTCAAAGTAAGTGCACCATTATTTCCTTTATTTAAGAATACTTTTCACAACTGTAGTAAAAAATTATCAATAATCTTTATCTATTAAATTAAATAAGTTTGGCCGTTATGTCTGAAGCTGCTTTTTTCTTTTTCAGTTATTTTTAATTTTTTTTGCCAATTTTAATATAGTAAAATGTTCCTAATTAACACTCAAAGTGCTTAGATTATACCTTAGTAAAACTTTACATCTGTGGTTACAATAACTAATACTTTTGAAATTATTGTTCTGGAGAAAATAGTCTCCAAAATTGCCCACTTGATCGCAAACCACCTGCAACATGTCGATGTCTTATCACAGAACTTGATCGTTTAAACAGCTATCGAAACAAAACCACCAAAAATTTGCAAACACATTTACGATTTAATTTTCACTTTTCACCAGTAAATAGTAATTATCATCGTACAATAAGAGAGGAATGTCACGTAATGTATACCGAATCATGGTGTACAAGTACGTCAGCCAACTAATAATGAGCAACACATATAAGCTAATTCATATGCATTCACGTGAAATCCAGCCTACTAATGAATACGCGTGTGAATTTTTTTATGTCTAGTGATATTTCCTTAGCCTGAATACATTTTTAAAAACTTTTATGCTCCAACAGATTTTATGTACGATCGTACGGACAGAAAATTACCGGAGCAAATGACTGGCCAGACACGCCACACACTGTTAGAAAAATTTTCCGTGAAATTACGGAAAAGTACAGGCAATAAACTATCTAGAAATCTTTAAAAAAAATAACGTACACTCAGTTTTGCTTTGCAACGAAATCTTCCGTAAAATTACAGAGAATCCGTTCTCCTCACAAATTTTTTTTTTTATTACTAGCACACCATTTTCTCGAAATAACAAATACTCTTCTTTGGTATGTTATTTCTGAGGTCTTGACAATGTTTAGTAACCTAAACAATTCCTCAAATTCGCTGAAGCTCGAACCGACAACCATTACTACGTATATACTCTATTGAACGACAGTGACCAGATAGGCACTGCTCGAGTTCCGTGCATTAGTGAGAGACTTTATAGAACTTCATCAGTACCATAATGAGAAAAATTTTTTAGTTTACGAATACATAACTACAAATTGCATAACGCAGATAAGGGTTGCGACATTTTTTCAGCTGTGATCAGTTCCAGTGACGTGTGGCCGCCCGCTGCTAAATAGGTGAAGCGAGGAGAACAGAATATATGCGTGACCTCCTCGGAACACTTCGGCCACTTACAGAGCTGTCCGGTCCTTTGCTAATGCGCGATACGAGACTTTGACTGTATTGCTCGTCTCTTCGCGCAAAGTGTGGACAACCAGGAAGCAAGGCTTCATTTTTCTTCTCTTAGCTTGTCTTCTCTTCGTTTCGCACACTTGTGCATGCGCATTAACTATAAAAGTCATAATGATCAATAATACCAGAATTTTTATAGTAACACAACAAAATGCTTGACAATTGTAGATACATATTTTCGTGAATGTATGGAAAGTTATGTTCAAGCATCCATAAGCTGGAAATACGGACAAACTTCCATAAACAGAAATTATGGAATATACTTACGTATAACCACACTATTTTTCTGTAAATATATCCGTGAATTTACGGAAATTTTAAAAGTGCACGAGACAGCGACACACGCTGAACTTTTCATACAAATTGAAACCCAGAGCAGTCAGTTGATAGGTGTTCAACCTACTTACACGTTACGCTTGTTATGCAGAACCTTGTTCGTGTAACACAACAATACTCGTGTTCGTAAGACAAATTCAGAACAACGTCCTACATTTATGCCGTCATTTTCGTCATGCACAATAATTATTTATTTAGGCTGCTCTCGTCAGGTTGTAACTGCACTCAGTTCACTTTTATCTTAGGTTCTAAATAAATAAATAAAATTTCAAACATTTCCATCGCTTGCAGATCGCTTAAAAATAATCATGAACGAGTAACATAGTCTGGTTAGCTGTTATGTATAGATAATTCTAGTGGCCTCTTCAATAACGAAAACGTTTTAAAAACATTTACGATGATTTATGTTCGCTAGTAAGATTACGGTTAGTAAACGATACGTTCATACAGTTCTTGTAAAGTTTAAATACAAATATCGTTACATTAAATGTACCAGTTTCTTGGTACACACACCAAAACGTATGATCACAGTCCTGTCACGATGTTACCTTCTTTATTGTACGCAAAAATTCCGAAATTTTCAAAGATTAGAAATAAATGAAACTATAGCAGAAATAGCACAAACAATTTCAATCGTTTTACGTATACATAGTTTCTTACGATGTCAGAACTCAACTTGCGGGATTAGTTTCCTTGCGAACTAATATTCCGTTTCGAAGAGAACACAGTTTCATTACCTGTTTCGGCATGAACAATAGTTTCGTTGTGAAATTTCGTCTCACGAAATTGTGTTTTTGTGTACAAATAAGTGAAATGAATGATGAATGATAAATAAAGCGTTACATTTAAACCATGACAGCTTTGTGTAATTTTTTTACATTTTACCTCCTAATTCTACCAAGCCCAATAGCGACACATCACTTAAGAGGGCGTGGTACATAATTAAACGCTAAAAGCATTAATCTATAACTGTAGGTTTCATGAAGCCAATTTGCGAAAATTGAACAATAGCAATCATAGGCAATAGTTTTAACCAATGTTTTAAACAAAATAGTTTACAGTGTTACGAACTTCTAAGGCACAATCTCTGACGCCGGAACCTCGTGCATTTAACTACGGTGCAAGAGATCACGCGTAACGAATTAGTAATTCTGGATAAATATTTACTCATAAAGTTTGAAAATACAAATATCTAGGATTGTCGTTAAGTATTTCATTCATATTGGCTTCGAAAAAAGCGTACATATCAATTGATGTTTTCAGCGTTTATTTATCTACCACGCACTCTTAACTCCGTTGCATGAGCCTCACTGGCACTGACATGTCAAACGGTGGAGGGGGAGAGGGGGGGTTAAGGCTCCCCAAAAATTTTTTGTAGAGGCCGATGCTTCATTGGTTACGTTCTGCTGTAGTAAATTGACTTATTCATTGGCTTACTTCATGTGAGATTTCAGTGGTTTCTTATTCTTGCATTGTTTTAAGATAGATTCATCTTCGTTCGCAGGAACTAAAGAACCATGTAGATATTTTTAATAGAATAAATGTGTTAGTATTCGAAGACATTGTAATGTTGTCTGCGAAGGTTTGTTGGTGGTTCAAGCTACCAATCACATTTCAATGCAAGCTACATTAATGGCATTTATTGGACGTTGTGAGTCAAAATAACGTGAGACAACAGGTAGCCAGTTTGTTGATCTCTTGAATAACTATAGAGTTTATGAATTGCTCGTGAGAGCACGAGATTTCCTCGGAAAGAATTCGCGTACCTATCTGTTTTGTTTCAATTTTACTTATTTTATCTACCGATTTTGTTTATTTAGCAACCCCTTCACATTTTGGGACGACAATTTCAAACCATTATTACTTGTTTTCTTTAAGGGATCAGTCTGCTATGTGTCTTTTTTTAAATTTTATTTAAGTATTCTTAACAAAGTTGCTGAGATGTATGGCACTGTGTTATGGGCTTGTTCCCTAGTTTTTTCAGACTGGTGCCAATAACTCAAATATTTTTTTAACCAAAAGTTTAGAAAAAATTTGAGTCAATGTGCAATCACACGATGCACAATACTATGGACGCCTTTTTAAAATAATGTACCATTCACCAGCAAAATAAAATAATTTCCTTCATTTTTGCTTATTTTCGTGACGAAAAACGTGGTACTTTGGGTAATGAAATATAAAAAAAAGCTTCAGTATAACTGTACAAACAAATTCAGCTACAAATTATAACATATAAGTGTCAAAACTGTGCAGCGAAATTTTGATATGGGTAGAAAAAAAAAATATTTTCGAAATCACTGCAAAACTCCGTAACAAGGCCTTAAATCACTTGATCAGCACACACATGCACGCACGCACGAACACACACACATATATATATATATATACATACATATGTTTCATTTAGCACACATATATATTACTAGCTGTTCCCCGCGACTTTGCTCGCGAGTATTACTCGTTACTGATAATAATCGCTTTAAGGCCTCGCTCTTTAATTTTGCAGTGGCTTCAAAAAAAATTTTTTTTAACGAAAATTAATACATTCATTAAAAAATTCATTCTCACAGTTTTAACAGTTTTTGTCGTCTGTATACGAATTTTTCTGTTACAATACACCAAGCGGGATTGAGATTTTTCCCCTGAAATATCAAATATTTTGTTGTCAGAACAAGCCAAATTGGAGCAAAATAATTTTTTGTTTGCAAACGGTACATTTTTTTAAAAAAACATTCTGCCAAAATTGTGTACTGTATTACTGTACAGTCTTAAATATATTTCCAAGCATTTGGTTTTAAAAAATGAGTAATTTGCAATTGTTTGTTACACCAGGTAAGTAGTTTGGTCATCTAGTGTTAAAATGTCCAAGCTGCTAGTTGAGTTAACTGTGCAGCAGGATAAGTAGCTACAGCTGTCCACGCGAAAAGTAGTCTTAAGTTTGCCCCTGCCACAAAGAACGACTTTAAGTGGGCCATATTTATAGTCACAGCAAAGTTGACTTTGTTGGAGTCGTTGTAGACTCTTTAAATGTAAGAGGTTAATCGAATAAAAACGCCCGATTTACCCTGTGCACAACTAATGGTGACGGTGCCCTCAATTACATTGTTTTCAAAATCTTCATTTGAGGTAAAGTGCAACTAGAAAGTTTTGGTGGGAAAAGGTTTCGCGGAAACATAGTTGGTGTCCCAATCTTGTGGTTAGTAGAATACTATTTTTGATCTGATGTAGTCGAGGAACTTCATTGGAAGGTGGACTGGATAATCAATTTTACTTCTTTTAAACAACTACATCAAAGTTGCACTAATTTGATCTGCGTTGCAGTTTTTGTGTATCAGAATTAAACGATTTCACAGCTTTTAACGGAATTATAGCCCAGAAATTCTCGAACTGTAGACCGGAGCTAGTAACAACTACGTCACATAACGTTGAAATAATTCATGAAGACAAATTTAATTTTAAAAAATTTAATATTTACTTTCTAAACCTATAGAGGCTGTACAATAGCACGTCTCGATAAAATTGGAGAGTTAGACTTCTATATAATTTATTTCTAGCTGGTCACACTTGCTTTTTGGATCGTCTGCTTTGAAAGTTTGCGAACTCAGTTTTCTTCTTAATAATCAAGTTGTTTTATAAAGTAAAAAATATACTTACATATATTTTTAGACACTTACGTAAGAATTTCTCTGACGCGAACTAAACACCAATATCTCTACTGGTTAGAGAGATATCATGGGCTGATGGAAAACATATTTCGTACTTTTTTATCCTTTAGGTGTTGAATTTTGACATAATTTAATTCATTTAAATCTCAGACATTTGTATAAGTATCCGATTGAAGGGAAAATCACGACACTAGCCCGTTTAGTCGAATCAAAATCGAGCATTCATAAAAAAAATATATATATCATCCCTGCACAGTACTAAGAGCTCGAATTTCGAAAAATCTTACAACTTTTTCGCGATAACTTTTGTTATCATCATCCTGAAACTAAAAGTAACTGTATATCTCAACGGGTTTGATAAGAGCTTAAGGATTTAACTAGAACACATGACAGGCCTTTTCACCTCCTAAGAGACAGAACTTCGAAAAAAAAAATTTTTGAATCAACTCTTAGAATACTTAATGGTGTCTCTTGGACGTGAAAAACACAATAGTCCGCTAGATTCAAGATACATCAACGAATAATTGAAAACACTCACCTCCCTAAGTGTCAAATTTCGAAAATTCGTGAAATTACTTTTCAGTGATTTGAGTAAGCAACAATCTTAAACAAATATCAGGTCGCTATATAAAAATCAATGGGATCGATATATATATCGATTTTGAATCTAAATGATAGTTTTTTTTTTTTTTTTTTTTTTTTTTTTACTTTTCAGGATTGAACTTAGAAAATGTATTATAATGGTATTTGGGAAGTTTACAAAAGCATCAGTCTAAAGCAAAGAGCACATCGATATCTCATTTTTTTCGACAGCAGTGAAGAAATAATCGAAAGTACATTTGACGTATTTTCACCCCTTTTAAGAAAGAATTTCGAAACGTGACCAATTAAAGTTAAAATCACAATTGTATTCAATTGTGTTTCAGTGATATTGACGATTCATAAATACATATTTTGCCCCTTTTCACTGCTTGGGGTTCGAATTTCAAAACATTCTTAAACTAATTTTTGGGTATTAACGTAAGCAACATTTTGAAGTGAATAACAACTCTTTATCCCGAAGGATTAATAGATATCGACAGTTAATCGGAAACACATTTAAGGTCATTTCACACCCTTAAATGTTGAATTTCGAAAAAAAAAAATCATTAAATTAACTGACATACATTTTTGTGTGTGTCCTATTAAAATAAAAATCACGATAATAGGCCATCGAGTTCGAGTACTATCGACGTTTGTTCGGAAATACATTTCACTCCTTTTCGGCCCTTTAGAGATAAATTTCGTAAAATTCCTTCTTAGTGCTCGCCTACAACCTTAGTGGACCCCAAACAAAAATATTCACGTTTGGGCTGCAGTTTGATATGTCAGTCACTCAGTCAGTCAGTCATTCAGCGATCTATTTTGTATATAGAGATACACTATAAATTTGAATTAGTGAATATTCACTGATACACACTTTTTTTTATCGTGGCCAGGGCCACGCAGAGTAGAACCCATTTTGTCTCCCTGCAACCACACCCTTTCTAGGTATTGCAGGGAGAATAGGTTGCCTTTTGTGTATATTATTTTTATTACTTAATGTCGTTTGCCAGTTTTATTGCTGTGGTCATCATATCCATAGAGCTACCTTGTCTTGATTTGATTAGTAATTTTCCTCTGTTTCATCTGGGTTCTCTGCTAGTCAGGAGTCGAACTCTTTAAGTCTCTTTCCTACTTCCTTTGTAAAAATCTTCATAGAGGCTGCTCCTTCTTTGGTTAACATCATCTCTCTTACATCAATATCTTCCTCTTCTTGGATATTGTGTTTTCTTTTCAGGTCGATTCTTAGATCTTCTATTTTCGGGCGGTCTTGTATAATGTGAATTACATAATCATTTACTTTGCAGATTCTGCAGAGGGGCGATTCACAATGATGGATGGAGTAGTTTCAATAGTTTGAAACAGTGAAAATAGTTACTGTTCAATTAGTGAATATTCACTGATTTACTTTAAGAGTGCCAACATCTCAGAAGTGAATAAGTGAATATTCACGTACTTTTTCCAGTTGTCTTCAAAGAACAGCTTTCACTTATCGAATCAGTGAAAAATTACTGGACAATCTGTGGATTCACTAGGTTGTGGAAAATTGGCACTCTTTATCAGAATCACTGAATAGTCACCGATCTCACAGTGGTTTCTCACTGATTCAATTTGTGTAAACTGCTTATTCTATCGGCGTGAATCAGCGAATATGCACTAATTCAGATTTAGAGTGTAGTTCTAGTATTATCTACCTAAAGATTTTTATTATCCATTTCAAACTAAATTTGTTAAATTTGAGTGAGTATTGCCATTGGTTGGATGACTAAACTTCACCTGTCGGCTGATAAAATAAAAAGTGTATTAAGATAAATATTATAACATGCGGCAATGAGGTTCAGTAGATCAGGTTTGAAACCAATAATGTAATATTTTATCAATAAATGAAATGTGTAACACACTTATTTAAAAAAAAGTTACCCGTGTTAAACTGTATGTTACCCAAGATATTTTAAAACTACTGAAATTTTTAAATGTGGTAACTTAACGACACTGGTATATACACATAGCTATTCAAGTTTATGGTCGATTTATATTTTTATCTTGTCAAAACTTTGACAACAAAGTTAAAAATTTACGTTTAAATAGTAACTGTTTTGTTGACTTTTAAAAAATATTGGTATGTTATATTAGAATTTCTTGGCGCACCTCGGAAACCATGAAAACAAATTAACCGTCGACTATTTATTACGTACCATGTGCGTATAATTCACTAAGGGATAAATAATTTTTCGCCACGCTGGAAGTTTTCCAAATTAAATGCTGCGGTGAACTGTAATTATTTTCTCGGACTTTGGGCAAGCAAGCTCTCCGTCGTAGTGGTTAAATGCCCGCGGCTATTTAAATTGCGTGGTCGCGTACGGTGGCTTTAACCGCATGCTGCTTCCTTACGTTGGCTGTACTCCTTTTCCAACTGATAGGGGCGAGCATACTGGCAACGCTAAAACTGTTCAGAAGTGTTATTATTCAAACAGTGGTGCATACAGTTTCCTGTTGGCAATATCAAGTCTACTATCCGCAACAAAGTTATGGTTTTTTACATTGTTCTGTTTAGTCGTATGTCGATTCATCATTTTTCAGGGCATTTATGTATCAAATAGATGCCCTGAAAAAAAAAACAAGTTACAACAAATACCCTAATGCCGTATCAAAAACATTGTTAAAACCAATAATATTATTTTTAATTCCGGGCATATCCCGATGTTACTTAACCACATTACACGTTTACTATTAATTATTAAAATACTAATTTGCACAGGAAATTCTCACATATTATTTTCACTTATGTTTTAGTCTTAAACTCTGAAAACAAACAGTTGCAAACATATTTTATTTCGTAATAATTCGTTATTAAATTACACATTGTGCTGCAATTAAAAACAAAGTGTCATTACCTCGTAGGATTCTGCAGGCAGCGTAGCTAGCATCTAACTAATGTGCCGAAGCACCAGTCGTCAAGTGCCACTTCTGCTCCGGTGGTAATTAAAGAAATTCTCTTTAGAGTTTCCGGTACTGTCTGTGGAATAAGTAATTTGTCTCTCGTCGTGTTACATCGTCATATTCTTTTCACCTCTTCCACCAGATGTGCGCAGAGCAATACTTTTTACAAAGCTTACAGCTTGACAAAATTTCTACTTGTGATTCTTTGTATGTTTAATTCGTTGCATTATGAAAGTCGTACGTAATTCAAAAGTTAGTCTTTACTCAGGTTTTTATTCACAGGAATATGGAGGTTTAAGAGGTTACGGACTGCCTCTCATTAACGTAACTAACACGTGAATATCAAATAGACAGATGAAGCCATCCTTCGCATCTTGATAAAGGAAAATTAATACTAACAGGAGAACAGGATTTTGGGTACATAGTTCTTTAAATAACTACAATACAAAATTTGTTGGATACCAAAGAAGTATGTCTCCGACATGACGAAACGCAATTAGGCTTATATTTCACTTTTTTTTTAATATGTCGTCGCAGCAGTAAACTATTTCACGATAGACTTTTTGCCTTGGACATTAAGAAGTACATACTTCATAATTACTTTGGCAAGCAAATAAATACGATCTAAAACTCTGGTCGTAATGTTGATTTAAAACTCTGCACTTGTATTCTCGTTGCATGTGATGGCATATTCTTATTCCATCAAGGAATCATACGAAAGAAGGTACGTTATACCATTCGGCAAAGACATGCCGTTGTCAGGGAAGGCATTTTTAAACAGTTAATGTGTGGAGGGGAGATTAAAGGTGTCCCTTCGACTTGTGACCGTCTTATAAATTATTGGTGTTATGCAGAAAGATACCATCTTACATTTGATAAAGCAGAACATAAACAATTTACATTTAAATACCGTTTGTCATTCTGTTAACTAACTCATCTCATTTTTAAATACACTACCCATTTTCGACTTTGGTTGCTTGGCTACTGAAGTTTTACTGTATAATAATATAGAAGCTTGTGTTTTGTATGATCTTTACGTTTTTGGCTTGGACGACTTATTCATAACGCCATTATATTAATTTATTATTTACAATAAATACGATAAGTCGCACATAAATTCTGCATCCACAAACGTTAAAGGAATACAGGCCTTTGTGCCAGAGTTAAAATGCAGTCTATGATTAGGGGTTATGTTTAGTACCCATGTTAGCATTTTCTTCTGCCAATCAATTAGTGGTAATGAGCGTTGTCGACCACACAATGAACATTAATTCCATGAACTGCAAGGAATCCGGTCAATTGCTGTATTTTATTTAAGTAATACGTTCTATTCGTTGCACTCTTCTTTTGTACATTCGATATTCCTTTCTATTATCTACTGTAGAAGTACATTTTTGGTTTTCCGTAAGATATGTCCTATACATGCCGTTTTTCTTATTTTAAATCTTGTTAACATTTCTCGCTGTTTATGCGTTTCATCAAACTACTTCGGTGTTAGTTCTTTTTGCTACCACGATTTGCGGAAAATTCAAATTTAGTGTCGTACGCTTACATGCTGTTGTCATTTAGTGATAATCCTTCAAAGCATCATTGCAGTATAAACCAGATGCAGCAACTTACAAATCGAACATTAATTTAAACTCCTGTGTAGTAATGCTCTACCTTCTGCAACGAGTAATCTGTGGCCTCAGTAAACAACGATATGTGAAGAACACCCTACAGAATACTGGACACATGAAACTCTCCTGCCCCTTGTAATTTAACTTGTATGTTATGTCAACTCGACGGAACTTTGACTAAAATCAGGGAATGAGTGTGGTTGCTAATTTAAATATGTCATTCCATTACAGTTTTGTTTATCATAACTTGCCGAAATCCATCAAACGAGGGCATTGATGTTTCCCGAATACAATACATAATGCTAATTCCGCTTTTGTATCTGACCATCTGAATTTAAGGTTCTGTTAATTCTGTCTAATGTACAATCCTAACACGACTTCTTACTGTAAAATACAAATAGTTTTTTTTTTGTAAAGTTTATTGTCTTAAGTAATGTCAACTTGCAAATACATTTACATTTATAGACATTTAAACGTTTTTATGGAAGACCAACATTTTTCTTGTCCAGCATGGAATAATAGTGGATGCCAACAAAATTATATAAGCACGTGTAAACGTAAAACAAACAAAAAAAAGGAAAGAAGTCAGTTAAAGTGTTTGTCCTACGTAAAACTGTTTCAGGAACTCAAATACAAGTCAAGTTTAATTTATCAGCAGATCACACAAAAATGGTTTTGTGTTCAGTCATTAGACCAAAATTTTATTAAATAACTGGTTCAATACTGCCACACTATGAATAATGCATATTGGCTGGCAGTTGGTAGTGTTAGAATAATGACACTTATTTCAACAAAAAAAAACATAGAGAATTCTTTTTGAAAGTGAGCTTAGGTTTGTAAACGTGTTGAAGCGGTTTCGTTTGTCATACAATAAGATAATATGACTATTTTAATAGCAGGAACATCATATACTAGTCTAAACGTTTACACAATATTATATACAACTTTTAACGTGACTGAACAAAATAACATATATGTCTCATAAAATATGGATCTTCAATATATCTGAAATATAAGTACTTCAAAAGATCATTCACAAAGTAATGGACAGCAAAATAAATTTGTTATTTTAACCATTTCCTTAGTTGATAGAGGCTTACTGAATATATTTGAAGTTTGCATAGGTGCAACTGAAAAGTTCGTGAGTGAAGTTATAAAAATAATGGAAACTTTCTTGATCGATTTTAACAAATAAAACCTCTGATATGTTTCAGTACCAGGTATTTATCTAGTGGTTAAAATACTGTGCAAAGAGGAACTTATAAATTTAACACTAAAATTACACAATAGTTGCAGTCGAAATATGAAACTTATTTACATTGCAGTCAATTATGTCAATATTTATTTACGAATCTGTCTTCAATGAACCCATACAACTTATTTTTAAAAAATCTCGAATTTGGTCTTGAGAGTGTGTGAGGTACAGTCTGTATCTATGATGCTATGTATTAATTTCGAAAAGTTTACGTACAATACCGGGACATATACGTCTATGTACGTATGTATATATATAGTTACAAGTTTGGAGAACACAAACTTTTCAATGTGGGCAATTCCCATGAGTTCTTTGGGATAGAGGTCTATAATTACAAATAAAAGAGTTAAATTAAGTACTGGATTTAATAGCTCACAAAGCTACGAAATACACAAAACAGTAATCAACTAGAACTCTCACAACACAATTAGTTATGCACACAATTACTCCTGTGTCA
>PNEQ01086818.1:0-65135 GCA_003012365.1 Medauroidea extradentata | reverse complement strand
GAGAACACATTCCAGTTCCTGGTCTCCTGACTGTAGGGCCTCGGTATGGCGTATGAGAACTCGGTGGCACCTCATCAGTCGCACTCATGTTCCTGGACCCTGTGTGTCTCTACGTGATGATGGTAACACATTCCAGTTCCTGGTCTCCTGACTGTAGGGCCTCGGTATGGCATATGAGAACTCGGTGGCATCTCATCAGTCGCACTCATGTTCCTAGACCCTGTGTGTCTCTACGTGCTGATGGGAACACATTCCAGTTCCTGGTCTCCTAACTGTAGGGCCTCGGTATGGCATATGAGAACTCGGTGGCATCTCATCAGTCGCACTCATGTTCATGGACCCTGTGTGTCTCTACCTGATGACGAGAACACATTCCAGTTCCTGGTCTCCTGACTGTAGGGCCTCGGTATGGCATATGAGAACTCGGTGGCATCTCATCAGTCGCACTCATGTTCCTGGACCCTGTGTGACTCTACCTGATGACGAGAACACATTCCAGTTCCTTAAACGTCGTTATACTGTCTGTCTGGAAAGCTACTGTGTTTGTTTCCTCTCATCGTTGTGTCGTATATTTATTTTATTTTGTGGGTCATGTATGTTATCTGTTTGTCCCTTTGCCAAAGACAGTCTCGAACCTGGATTGTCTACCTTGGTAAAGGTAGTGTCTGGATTTATGTTGTTTATTATCTTATTTACATGTCGTTGTTTTATTTGTACCGATTCACTTTATTTTGGAATTTTACGTTGTGTATGAATCCTGTTGACCAAAACATATCTGCTTACTTTTTTATAGTTTTCTAATCTCTGTTGTTTGTGTACTTTACGACATGGAAACACAGATTTAATAACGCGTATTAAAAGAACTACATGGCCGATACAAGCTAAACTATATTTACATTATTTCTTGTTAAAACTTTAATATAACTAGTCTTGTTGTTGTACGTATTCCAAGTTAGGAGATAGTACGAGAACAAATTATGATAATATTTCATACTTTCATTGGTAATAGCTGAATTTCAATTTTCATTGTTAATTTGCGCACACATTGAGGAAAAAATACTTATTATTTATGGAAGTAATTTCATTTTTTTGTTAATTTGTGATAGGTTTTTACAATCACTCACCCAAACTACGTTGAATTTTATTACAATAATAAAATATTGATGTAGGCCTGTGTATATCCATATGATGATAACACTTTGGTTAGGAAAAGAAACTAATCGCTTCCTGAAATTCGAGCTATCTTATTTACTTATTTTAAATGTTTTCTTTTGAAAATTTCTAAACATTTTTGGAAATATACAGTATGTTGCATATCTGATGGTAGTTTTTATTAAATGTAGGTGTGTCTGTAAACGTATTCAGTAACATTAATCACCTTAATGTGAAACAGAGACTACCTGCAAACAACAATAAACTTTGGCTGCCGTAAGTATCCTCCCATATGTATGTTTGTATTTTTGTATGCACGTATGTACGTATGTCTTTATGTACGTATTATGTGTGTATGTGAGTGTTGGTGTGTGTATGGTTGTTTGTGTATGTGTATGTGTGTTTGTGTATGTGTGTATGTATATATATATATATATATATATATATATATATATGTGTGTGTGTATGTATGTACGTATACCTGTATGTACGTACGCATGTAAGTATGTATGCATGTATGTGTGTATGCATGTATGTGTGTATGCATGTATGTGTGTATGCATGTATGTGTGTATGCATGTATGTGTTTGTGTATGTGTGTATGTTCGTATGTGTGTACGTATGTATGTGTGTACGTATGTATGTGTTTATGTATGTATGCATGTATGTAAGTACTTAAGCACAAAATAATGAAATAGACAGCAATATTTTGGTAGTAAAAAACCTGCTTCAAATCGCTCTGTTGACAAAAAGTTAAGTACAAAGATTTTGGTCAGCATTTAGGTCTATAGCGAAGATGGGGATGACATGACGTGTGAATGGAATGAGAGGCGGAGAAAACGGGAGATCTCCGAGAAAACTCGCCGACCAGTGGAACGTCCGGCACAATTTCCACATGCGCAAATCCGGGGGCCGACCGGCCCTGTCGGGGATTGAACCCGATGTTGATCATAAAACTGACGGTATATTTGGTGTATTTTATGAGTCGCGGTTTTTCATCTCCACCCATCCGCATAGTAGGCTACAGTAGATGAATATATTTAAAACACGATTATGATAATTTTTGTGGTGTTCAGTTCTTAAAAGTCGTTTGACAGCAGCGCAGTATGCCCATGGCTGTGAAGATTACAAGTTACAAATGATTAGCGACAATTAAAACAAGGGTGTTGGTACCTGTATCCTAGATAAGTGACAAGTCAGACAAGTTATTCACCGACATAATGAACAAATAACGCATGAGTAAGTATCGCGAAGGCTGGGATGTATCACGCCGAATTAACACTTTACGGCTGGGTATCCGTAGACATCTGCTTGCCTGCCCCAGAGGTTGACATGAGATGCGGGTTTATAATAGTGAAGAGCCGTAATGAGAGAAGCGGAAGGAATGGGAGAGCCCCGAGAAAACCCGCCGGTCAGCGGCATCGTCCAGCACTGTGGTTAGAGGCGAGGGCGCTAGCCACTTAATTTTTATTTATTTTTTTTTAAATTTAATTTCTTTGTAATTGTTGACAAGCTTACCAGTATTTCTGCTCGTCCATTGACTTATGTTGTGCAAATGAAGGAGGCTGACTAAGGCAGACAAACATAACTTAACACTCAGCCGGACCTGGGAATAAACATAGTACTTCTCGTTTCGTTAGCCTGAGCACTGTAAACTACGCTACGAGAGTCCGCGCACTGTACCATTCACTGACACAAATTTTGACTGTGACTTTCATACCTGTGCATTCGTCAAGTGTTGGTGAAAATCTTAATTGCGAAGTTCACGCAAAATTGTATGGTTTTGACAACTTTTATTTTTTTACGAGAAGTGGTTTGTTTTATAGACACATGTTGTGACTATGGTATTCAAAACATTCATAGGTTTAGTATAACTTAGTAGCAGGTCAAATTTAAAATTTGCATTGAACGGTATATCTTCTGTATTTTCGAAAATGTGTGAATTTTAGCATAAAATTTGCCAAGTTTTTGCAAATTAAAAAATAACAATATATTTCCTTATTGTAGCACTTCATTCCGTGTCATCATCCTGGACAAGCATATGTCTACCGACGTCCAGTAATAGGCCTGCATCCTGGGTGTGATATTCGGGTACACTCCCCATACATTATTATTATTATTCATGCATTCATTCGTTCGTCTCCTAGTGATAATCGTAGACCAACAACAATATCTACAATATCTAGTTATCGTTACCTTAATTGTAAAACATCGTAACTCCATTTTTAATACTGGACATTTGAGTTCCTTTAAACTATATTAATAATGTATTTAAAAATAATTTTTAATGCAAATAAAAGAATTTCATTTATAAAAATCTTGGAAAATTTTTATGTTTCTTCTCAGTGTGAGGGAAATTGAATAGTTTTTACCTCCTCCGTTCTGAGTTAATATGAAATGCAGCTACGTGGTTTTACAATTAAAGTGACGTTATGCTTTAAATATTCAGTACAAGAATAAGTCGTGTCGCTTAGTTTGCCTCAAGTCTGATTAGAGTTTCAGTGAGTCCCAAACACGAAGTTATTAAATATCACTTAACACGTATAATTAGTCCTTAAATCTGTTTTTCCTTGTCACGGTATCGTAAACTGACTTTGGATGTTCCTGTATAGCTTAAGGGCGTTTACGTGACAAAAATGCATAATTATATATTTGTACGATGTAATGCGAGATCTATAGGCGTGACTTCTCACCACATTGTCCACTTGTGAAAACTTTTTCTCTCTCATAGTCTTCTAAACACAGCATGTCAAAGACAAGATTTGGAAGTTGCGGGAACATGCAAATAAAAATCAATTGACTTGCTGGAATTAAATAATTTACACTGAAATTAGATAGTATGAATCATTTATGCTAAAAGATAAAAATCAGTCTGAAACTAACAATTTTTTAAAATTTAATGCAATTAAAACAAATACAAAGGGTGTTGGTTGTGTGTCTTTAAATCTTTTACGACGTGGACCATACTATCTCATTTCAGTTTAAACTATTTCATTCGAGTAAATCAAACTGTTTTTTTGTTATTTATATGTTCCCGTAACTTGTGATACTTAACTTTGACATACCGCTATGGAAATATTATAAAAGCTAAAATATGTTTTTTTTTTTTCATTTGAATACCCTTAATTAAGGTAACTGAAGAACCTAGTTGTACATGTAGGCACGAACGCGATCATAATCGAGTCATTGTGGTGATCAGCTACTTTCTAATACTGTGAACAATTCATGATTTTTAATAAGTTATAGAGATTTAATCCCGTAGTTGACTATCAGCCAGTTAAAATATGTTTTAGTCTGTGACGTGGGCGGAGAGGAATGCTGGGCCGGACTGGCAGGCAGTTCTCGTTCAAGGACACGCATGTTTGCGCTGAAAATCGCGAGTCGAGAGTCGAGCGGGCGGCGCACCATATATTACTCGGCGGCATTACGAGGCCTGCACAGTTGTGGGGAGGGGGAGGGGGTGTCGTGAGAACGTTCCCAGAACTACCTGTGCCATAGCTCGGCAAACACACGCACGCATTCCCGCGGCGTGCTGCGTCAACAGGCACCAGCGGCGTGCCACATACACGAGATCCGTACTGATCCACTAGCAGGCGTGTTCCTCGTAGTCTCTGCCGGCATTTATGTGCAGCCACTCTCATGTGGCTAGGTGCAGCCGTGCAGTATTTAATGTGAACTATAGATAGCGCAAGCTTAGTGTAAACGTTTCACGTAGTTCTTTGCCAATTAATTTAGAGCGTTTTAACAGATGATCAAAATATGTTTGCAGTTGTTAAATATTCTAGATGATACTTTATTTCTGTCAAAATTGTAAACAAACATTTACACAGATTATTACATTCTTAAAAGACCTTTGTAACATGTACGTTTTATTCTGATGCATGGAAGTACGCGGTCTACCGCAATTTTCATCACCACTATTTTATTTTTTATTTGTACCAGATATTTGTTTTCTCACTTTAGACACAAAATGTGACTAAATTTGGCTTTTATGTAATTTATTTATCTATCATAGTTTTCGCGTAATGGCTTGCTAAAGTAATATTTTGCATGTTTCCGTTTTAACGACTACACTAAAACCAACTGATATACCAAACTCAAAAAAATCACAATGGATAAAGACATTGCAGGCTACAATGCCATTCTCATAAAATTAAAGAGTAAAAATTATTTGTATTTAAAAAAAATGTTGAAACTAAAAATAAAAATTTTAACAATTAAATATATTTTTATTAAATACAAATAAATTTTATTCTTTAATTTTATGAGCATGCCATTGATGCCTGCAATGTCTTTATCCACTGTAATTTTTTTGAGTTTGGTATATGAGCTGGTTTTAGTGTAGTCGTTAAAACAGAAACATGCAAAATATGACTTTAAGAAGCCATTATGCGAAAACTATTAGAGATAAAAATATTTCATAAGAGCCAAATTTAGTCACATTTTGTGTCTAAAATAAGAAAAAAATATCTGGTACAAATACAAAATAAAATAATGATGATGAAAATTGTGGTAGACAGCGCCCTTAAGGCAATGTGTCCCTATTTATACTGTTTTTTGCGGGTTTAATTTTTAAGTCATTAAACAAATGAGATACAGCAAAATCATTACATAACAACGTTGGAAATAATTTTGTTCTATGTAGCCTAATTTTTTAAGCAAAACATCAATTTCTTTAATTGAGGTAAATTTTTTGCTTAGCTTAAATTCCTGTTCAATAATTAGCCTAAACTATAAAAACATATATTTCTTAAAATACTAGGCTACATAGTACAAATTATTTCCAACATTTCTATGTAACGTTTTTGCGATGTGTGTTCTCTTTCAGTATTTGAATAATAATACTGAATAAAATAGAATAAATAGAGACTCCTGGTTTTAATGGATTTTGTAGGCCTATACTTTTAAGTTTCATCCTACTGTAATAATAAGTGTTAAGTGAAATTACTAAGCATGTACACAATTACCGTCTTAAATGGCATCGAGACAACAAATTTGATAACTTAGTGTACCATCCAAGCACTGCAGCGCTAGCAGTACGAATACTTAATTTGTAAACTCATAGGTAGCAGCACAAACTACAGTTGATATGTGGGTAGGGATCTTTTTTAACTGTATACATTTTTCCTTAATTTGATTGGTGTTTACAGAGATTTGTCAGTGCGATGGAGAAGAGAAAGAATAACAGGACTAACTACTTGTAAATTTATTGTATTCAAATTTAGTTTTCGGCTATCGACAACAAGTTTGATCGAATTCCAGAATAACGTCAAAGTAGAAGTACTGCAATGCTTTACAAAATACAAAATCGTCTTGTTATTCGTTTTTAAATCTTTTAGCATATAACCCGTGATATCTAATTTATTATAAAGTATTTCAATCGAGTAAGTTAGTTGGATATTGTTTTTTGTATGTTACCTTTACTTGGGTTATGACTTTGTCGTACCTCTAGGGGAAAACTGGAATGGTTAAAAAGTTTTTACAATTGTAAAATGTAGCTATAAGTATTGTCTATCAATTAACACTTTGTCGTACAAATGTAAAATCACACATTTTCGTCACTTGAGCGGCCTTAAACTACCTGGTCGACAGACCTGAACATTCGACGTCGGCCATCGTCAGTTGTGGGTTCGATCCCAGACTCCGGCCATCCCGATTTCGATTTTTCATGGTTTGCTGAAGTTGCTCCAGGTGAATGCTGGGATGCTTCCTTAACAAAGGCCATGGCCGACTCCTCTCCCAGCTGCTGTAATTGTACCAATTTGTGTCATCGTCTATACTGACCTCGTTTTCAACGAAACATAAAGCTAACTACCATCTACAAGAACGTAACTAAGTTATTAAATTCAGTTGTCCGATGGAACTGTGAACATTTAGGGGCGGCCTCTCATTTTGCAAGCAGAGTCATTATAAACACTAAATTTTTTTTTAGATATAACTAAACCAATAGATATCTTCCTATGTGTAAGCAGTATTTTTAATTCGCGTAGTGTTATGAAGTATTTAACAACCTTCCTCTGGGATGTGTTTCCTTTTCAATGAAAAATTAATTTAACAAACGTCTAGATGTACTAAAACACACGCATATTTTTTACCCACCGCGACGTGGTTCAGCAATCAGGTGTAACCCCTTCAATAATTGAAGGAAGATTGTAATTACTTTAATGAGGCATTGAGCAACTAAATAACAATAATAATTGGTGTTCAAACTCAGGTCATCTTGATTTCAGTTATTTTATATTGATAATGTCAATATTTTAGACTCTGAAATTATATTACCTCAAAAACCCTTACAGAAAGGAAACTTCATTCTACCACTTTAATATTTTTGCTGTATAGTTTTTGAAGGAAAAAGAGAATTATTTCAGTCCATTCATTGTGGTGTATGCATTTTTTTTATTTTTTATATTATTTTTATTTAGAGAGGGACCAACTTCTAACAATTTTCCGCCTATCATTGCAGGCCATCAGTTTTTTTTTTTTTTTAAATAAAGTCATATATTCCACGGCGTGTCATATTAACTTACAAATACGTGTGAGTGACAGTACGAACTGGTATTTATAGAATGCTGAGACCGCTAAACTGTTACCGTAAGGTATTGTGGTTGCGATAAGATATTAACGTGAAAGTAGATAAAGACTAACTGAAGATGGTTGCTTTGCTTGCATTCCCTCAGTAATGACATGGCATTGAAGTTTGCCAACAAACCACAAGTTGTAATTAGATCTTCACATCGCACAAAAAGGATATGAGACTAATTTTAAATAGTAGTAATGCTGCATGTTTTACAATATTGTTTAAAAGTTTAACATCCTTCCGATGTACAAAGGATATGAATTTAGGTTTCAGGTATTTACTAAACGATTGTTTTGAAACTAACAACGGTGTCAGTAACATGACAATAGGAATTTCACAAAATTAAACATGAAACAACTTATAACAGCCAAATTTACAAAGACCAGTCATTGCGTTGGTACTCTTATTTTCAATAATTTGCCAACATTTTTAATTCACGTAAAATCAATAGTTTTCTTTAAATATAATTGAAATGTATTTCTCAGGATATTGAAATAAATGAAACTATGAAATATTAAGCAATGTTCGGCTAGTATTATAGCTGGGATAGGATAATTATACACATTAGACCATTTCCACTGGAAGTACGTTATTTATTCATTCGTAGTAAAATTCCTGTGTTTTACATCATGTCACCGACTGCAAACCACAACACAGCTTTTCCGAAAATAAGATGTGAAATTATTTGTTATTTTCAACTGTATTACATTCATACCAATAACACATAA
Source organism: Medauroidea extradentata (assembly GCA_003012365.1). Classification (NCBI taxonomy): domain Eukaryota; kingdom Metazoa; phylum Arthropoda; class Insecta; order Phasmatodea; family Phasmatidae; genus Medauroidea; species Medauroidea extradentata. The sequence continues at coordinate 56,678 of PNEQ01086818.1, read as the reverse complement.
TCAATTACAATAGTGCTCTCTGCCTAGAGGGAGACAATTACAGACAAAATACTGTACAACATGAGTTGGTAAACACCGTCAGCGTAATGACGAGCGAAATGCACTAGGCACTTATGTCTGTGGGCTCGTGTCGTCTACTGCGGTCCAGTAGCCAATCATAGCAGACTTGATGATGGCGGTAGAATGGCAGGCAATAGGGCAGTTGTCGGGATAGCAGTGAGGTGACAGTAGAGAGGCGTGGTGAGCAAAGGTCTGCTCCTGATGTCGCAATATAGTGGTCAAGGTGGCAAGCATGACGATCCAGTGTGAGGTAGCGGAGTAGTTATGTGATGGCAAAGTAGCAAGCAGGGGGCAGAGGGCTGCTTATGGAATCATATTATTAGTAACCTCATATTATTAGTAACCAGGGCGGAAGTGTGTGTGACGCGGTATGTGCAGAGCTACTGAAGTGTACAATAGAGATATGTCTGCTCGCTACTTCTTGGAATAATTCCGTTAGCGGAATAACATCACTCTACTATCGGAATATTTAAAGGTCGATAACGGAATTAGGTATCGGAATCAAGCTCGTTCTGTCGGAATAACAATGCAGTGACCATCCCTTTTCCTTGCGTCGTTGAAGCCCTCGATAACAGCCGTTTATAACTTTAACTGTTACATGTACGTATCCATTCAATAACTTTTATGTGAATGCACAATGAAACTAACCTTTCTCCTCTCTCTCTCTCCCTTTCTCTCTCTCTCTGTGGGCTGCGTGGCATAATCAGTTCACCAAAAGCATTCATTAGTGATGTAAATAATAGATGCCAATGCTTACAACTGGAATTTTGGCCGGAACTGGCAGTGGATATACCCTTGGCTAAGTTATAATTTATTTCCATATTTGCTGTTAAATTATCTCATTGCTCAGGCGTAAGCATACTCATCATGCTTGCTAGATTGTTGCTCATGTCTTTTGAAATGTAACCCAGAGAAGGAAACTACGATCAACGAACACCTGTGAAAATAACATTCTTAGGCGTTATTGGTTCAGAAACAACGACACACAAAAGACTGTCGTCAGCTTCTACCTCCAGTTTTTCTTAATCCTGTACATTTCAAGAATAGGTTATTTCACATCCCGACACTTACTAACGCAAGCAGAGTTATTCGCTGCAGGGATTATAACGGGGCTCTCGTTGATGGACTCCTGAAGCCACAGTGTTAGTACTAGACACGGCAGGTGGTGGAGGTTGTCTAATTTGCCGGGCTGGAATAGTGCCGCTGCCAAGAGACGTGTCGGCGAGCAAGCACAGACTCGTATAGTGGCAGCACATAAATTAACAAGAGGCGCTCGTACTCCAGGGAGGTTCGGCCATTCTACAAGCTATGTCCTCGCACAGTTCAACAGGCCGAGTACACGCCTTTACACCGTCAATATACTGCACCACTGACCACTTACCTCTCTCAATACACTGCCGCCACTCATATACTCCATGTGAGGGTGAGGCTGCGGCTAGTACTATACTGCCTATATACGCATTATGTACAATAATGTTGCCTGCGAGTCGTAGTCTTAATATATAAGTGCAGTAAATCATTCATATTCTCACCAGGCTTATATACACATACAAGGTGTCTCTGGATAACAACTAAAGATCTTCGTAAAGTTGTAAGGTGAGGTAATGGACTTCACGTCTCGTCGACAGCAAGATCAGTAGAGACGGTGACGCACAACTTGGTGCAATGACAGTAGCTGGGAGAGGAGTCAGCCATGGCCTATGTTAGTGAACCATCTCAGTATTCACCTGGAGGAATTTTGGGAAACCGTTGTTAACCAAAATCAGGATGGCCGGAGACGGGGATCGAACCCGGGCCCTCCAAAATGCAAGTCAAACGTGTTACCGTTACACCAGCTCGCTCGGTTCGTAAAGTTGTAGAAGTTGCAAAGGCCAGTAAAATGATACAGTACACTTATTGTCGAAGATGCTGAGGAGTACCAGTATATTGGTACACAAATTGTGCTCTGTGTGGGACTCGTAATTTGCGTTGAAGTAGCAACAACTGACTCAGTTCTCAATATCTGCCTCATGCACTCGACCTGATATCTTAGTACATATGCAACTAACATCAGTCACAAGTACAGAAGTGCAACGTTGCCATTTCGACAGCGGCAGTATGTAGTTGTCTTCGTAGCGCGATCAAAAATGAATGAGAGTGATTGGGGGGATTATGACGACGGTCAGGAATCAAAGGACAGCGGAAACAGCAACTCCACGTGATATCCTGTCGGCCTGTTGTATCATCCCACAAGAATCTTACATGTGAGATCTTGGGAGGGACTTTAGACTGGACATCGAACTGGAATGGTCTTGGAGCGAAGCGACCGATACACCACCGCGGCCCAGACGGTCATCTCGGCCTACTTGACGTGTTGGTACACATCTCATACTGCGATTTGTTGCTGGTTCAACACAGCCAGCGAACATCACAGACAACCATCACACAACTTGTGTGTCAATATATGAGCATTCCCCAGCATCTGCGACCCTAAGTGGACTGTATTCTTTTACTTGTATTTTCATCTTCAATAACATGACGAAGAGCTACTAATGTTTTTTGTGGACATCCTGAGCGTTAGCGGCACGTAAAGTTGTTTAAACTTATCTGTGTGCCTTGTTGATTGACCACTTTGTTTACTTGCTTGAAGTTACGTCACCTGACAACACAATTGGTACCAACATTCATGTGAATGTTTTCTGAGGATATTAGAAGTCGACACAAACTTTCGGGACGCCTGCTGTCTAACAAGTGTTCCATATCATATCGTAATCAGTGAGGAAGAGAATGGAAATAAACGCCTTTGTAACTTCAGTTAGCCTAATCATGTAACTGGGTTGACCTGCCCGTTGTTATCTACAATGTAAAAATATATCGTAAAAAATACTATTTTCATTACAATATTATTTCGTAATTATTTTACAATATCCACGAGAAAATAATTTCGAATTTGATTCCATGTACCTCAAGTCATTACTAATATCAAACTCTAGTTTTTGCCACGCAGTGCTGCAATAATTTTAATTTTCTCCTCTTTATATTGGTCATAAAATTATCTTCTAGCATGAATAATTAAGAAAAATATTTATACACATTTAAAATACATATTAAACGGCAACAAAGATGTTAATGAAGTGAGAGTGCACTGAATCACAATATTATAAATAAAATTAACAACAGACACCAAGCCCCTTAAACAGCCGCCGAATTCTCATACGTGGTCAGGAGACCGGGAACCCAAGTTGCCATAACTAGCTGTGTGTATCGATAAAACAAGCAGCCTGACTGACTAGTTACTGAACTGGCGGCGTGGTGCGTGTATGTGTTCTACCTGGGCTCCGGACCCGTGTTCATGTCTGGAAGGGTGTTGTTGCCATAACTCATACATTACGAGAGGTGTTTCAGCGGGGAGTGAAGCCCCCACCAGTCACAACACCTCGGCATGATGTAGTGTCGTGTTGTCTAACTGAGGTCAGTGTTGTCGGCAAGTGACCTTAAACAGTCCAAATCACAGTTTTATATAGAATTGCTTTTACGGCGTTGAAGCGCTTCTTGATTCGGGTTTAGAAGCGAGCGCATGTTGCAGTAAATGATCCGCCGTTGTGGTTAAGGTAACAAACTGACAATTTTCATGCAATATTTACAGAAACACAGACACAGAGGTGGGATATTTCAACCACAGGGTATAAAACTACAACGTAATACAAAAACTGTTTTACAGCCTTTTAACGCCAATTTGCCGATTTCCTATAGCAGTTTTTTTTATTACTACCAGTTGTTTCGTTACGCTTTGTGGTAAATATTCAAACATTTTAAAACGAGAGATAAATGAAGAATGTAGAATTTTAGCCTTGTTTAATTGCTGTGGTGAAATATTAATAAGAAATTTTTGTTCTGAGTTGATTGAAAGAATACTATACAGCCGGTGTGTATCACAAATCGGCAGGAAATACTTATTAACTTTAATATATATATATATATATATATATATATATATATATATATATATATATATATATATATATGCTAAAGAAAGCACTAATTTAGTCAGATTCCAAAAGAAAACAGTCTAAATGAAATACCTTTTAAGTAATTATTTTATGCATATGAACGCAAATAAAAATGTCAGAAATTAGTATTTCCTATCTAACAACTAAAATTAATAATAATTTATTTTAAAAATTTCAGCTACTTAATTGTTGGGACTTGAACTAGGTGTTGCGACAGATAAAATTGCGAATATAATTGACACTCCCCACATACAAATTTACATGTTATTATTACCCATGTATGCCTAACGTTTTTTAAAGTTTTTCTCAGCTGCATATTTCATACAGGAAAGACGTAGATTGTAACATTGTTTAAGTGTGAGGGAGAATGAGATACAGCTATTGATCCCTTTGGCAAATTATTTTCAGGCAGGAAGTGAAGGTTTATTAAAAGTAACTATCCGTGTATTAAATGTTTGCTAATATTATACAGCAATCAATAGAGTGAACTCAAAACGTGCATACTCCAGTCTCAGGTTTTTATACATCGTTTGTGTTAGTACAGTAACGTTTTTAAATTCTGAACGTAAGTGAATGTGTAAGGTGACTAACATTCAGAGTGTTGCCAGTTATAACAATATGACTAAATTTTGTGTGACCAACTACTAATATCAAGCAGAGAGGATTATAAGTATGAATGTTTTTATTGGGTTTGACGTCATGTCGACAGCGTCGTTAGAGATGGTTTCAAGCAATAAGGACGGCGAATAGCAAATTAGTCAGACATGGTCTATGTTAAGTAACCAATGCAGCATTTGCTTGGAAATGTTCCGGGAAACCATATTAAAGCGAAATCAGAATAGCCAGAGCCGGGAATCCAACACGTAACTTCCCGAAGGAGGGTCCAACGTGTTTTGGTGGAACCATAAAGGCGCGACACAAGCAACACGACACTAAAAACAAAAGATGTCCGCCAGCCAGCACCGAGGTTTCTGTGACGTCAGCTCGACAAAAATGGCGATTGCAACGCTAATTCCGAATAGAAATTATATCGATTTTATTCCAGTCTGAATTTTAATTTTGCGTCCAAATGTTGGCGAAACTGGAGAGTTGGTACCTAGTAAATTGTGTTTATTAATTTGAATAGTGATTTTTGTCGGTTATAAGCATTTCAGGTGATTCAAATATTCTACCAATAAACTATAAAATAACTGAAATACTGTAGAAATCTATTTCTGTCGTACTTAGAGCCTGTATTACGACCTCTAGTTAAATGTGTGAAATAGCTATCTTCTGGTTAAGCTTACTAATAGTTAAATCAGTTCGCCTGTATTATGGAAGTTTCTTTAGCTAAGTTTTCTCTGAGATAACAATACGAAGGTTGTGGTTTGGTATTTCGGGAGTTGGCATTAAAAAGCACAATTTTCTAGGGCTATTGTATTATGTTATATAGCAAGGCTGACTATTATTGATGTCACATGTAATGTTTACTTTTACCACTGTTATATGTATGTGCTAAACATAATTTATTCTAGTGTTGACGTAAATAAATAGGTAGCGGAAAAATACTGGTTTCAGTATATGTATAAAATTGTGAAATAAATATCACCACTAATTTCTTTGCTTCGAGAGGGTATTTATTAATAGCACATCTTCTGCCGACTCGTTTTGACTCCACATTGCATTTTATTTAAGATTGAATTTGTTAGTATTGTCTTTATTTTCGTAAGATGGGAGGGTTAAACATTTAGTTTAAAGTCTTTCATGAGACTTTTAATGCACTGTTTCTTACCTGACATAATTTGTTTGTTGTATACAAATCACACCTAACCTACCTTAGTGAACATTGAACTTGCAAATCGCCTAGGCTATGTTAAATATGTGACCATGCATAGTTCTACGATTGCTACGCACATTTGCAATATAACAAAGTACTGAATTATTTAAAACTAGCAATTTGACCTACGATTCCCCGAACGACAAAATCCAGATGTATTGTAAGCTATTAAACAATAAGCTTAACTACCCATACGTACAAAACGAAATGTACACGAAATTCACAAATCAATTACGCATATTAACCAATATATTTTCTAAGTATTCAACATCTGTATCGCTCTCACACATGTCTTCATCTATATCTATTTCACAATATGGAAACAATAACCTTAAAACTGCTAAACAATCACGACGAAAACAAGACAGGGTCGCCATTTCCGAAGCGTAACTAATAGATAAGTGTGTAGCTATCACATCAAGCAGTAGTTAACTTGACTAGCAGCTAAGAGTTCTATAGTTAGCAGTATCTACGAGTCATAATACACTTTTTTACTCTGACCGAGAGTTAACATTTAACTAAAGGTTTAACTAGAGGTCATAATACAGGGCCTTAAGGTTAGTATGTAGTGGCAATTAACTATCTATATGAAATATTATTTTAGTGATTGTCGCACGGAAGCCAAACCAGTGTTCGAAATAACGAGAATTGTTAGTGACACACTTATGTGATTCCTCCATTACCATTGCACCTACTTCACTCGGTTAAACAGATTATAGAAGATCTTCACAAAGACCCACCTTCCTTTCATCTACAACCAGGCGAATGCTGGGACGCTTGGCCAAGTTCTTCCCCTATCATTTATTCTGTCTATGAAGACATCGTTGTCGACTTCACATTACCTACGTGCATACCAACCATTTCTCGGGATCTCCAGTTGCCCCGCCCCTTCACTCCGGCGCCGCTCCATACTCACCTCATGTCACACCTCACCAGCGCTAAAGACCTTGATGAAGTGCTGATCGAAATCTCTTCACTTCGCTTCACACCAACCATATAAAAACTCACTAGCAAGTACCTGACCTGCCTCAATACAATTCTACATCTATACACATAGTCTGTCTGTAGCACGTGCGTTACTTTACTATTCATATGATTGCAGTGAAACTATGGGGAGTTGGTCTGTGTGTGTGTGTGTGTGCGACCACGAAGGTTTCTGACAAACTAAATCTGTGCAAACAAAAGGGGGGAGGGCAAAGAAGGGCAGGAGGCAGAACGGGGTGCAAAAATAATTCGTGATTTTTATTTTTTCATTGCCTTCGTAAAATGTTAATCGCTGACCTTTAACATAATTTCGCACTATATAGAATTTTCAAAATTATTTTTTATTCAGATAATGTATTTAGAAAATTGAAAGGAACTATTTTTAATTAAATCTTTTAATATTATTACCAGTTTTATTATTACTAAGACGAAATATGAAGTACCAAAAAATGTTTTCCAAATTCATTTTATTTTTGTAACTTAGTTTTTAAAAAGATATTGTTAACAGAAATATGCATTTTTACTAATTCCTTAAGATAATGTGGAATTGTTAGACTGGACGTTAGCACGACTCAGAGCCTGGAGCCACAGCTACTAGCAAATACGTACGGATACGTGACGGATTGGTGAGTTTTGCCACCTATGCTATGTCTGTATATAACGAGGATGTGCATTCACTCCCCGGACATGTCTGAGAGGCCAAGTAGCAAGTATGAGAAGGAAGGTGTGATGTGGAGGGGTGGCGGAAACTAGGGCCGTTATCTCTCACTTCCTGGATAAAGACGTTCTTGTTATTTTAATACGAGGACTCATCCAACAAACTACCGTGTTACACCCGCGCCTTCAGCACATACGGCACCTGCGCGGCCGGTCGCACACTGTGTTCCCACGTACTTACAGCATTTCCTCCCCTAACCAATTCAGCTTACCTCGTATTAACCACAGTTAGGGGACACACGAATCCAAAAATTAATTCTTAGTACTGAAACAGCTTAAAAGTGACGCAGAAAGTATCAATTTTTTTAGTGATTCTTATTATTGCTTTTGCGTTCACTTACAATAGAAAAAAACATTTCTTACTGTGTTACGGTTTTGTTGAAACTAGCCATAATTTTTTTTATGAGTGGAATTTATTTGAGTCATTAGCAACTTACAGCTTCAGTACTCTTAAAACTTTTTTTCGCGTTACAGTAATTATAGGAAATGTGTGACACGTCAGCATTGTTAGAGCCAACAACAGCATCCGACTCCGGCAAGCTGAACATGAAGAGCCTTTAAGCTCAGGAGATGATATTTGAAAAGCACATGAGTTCGCAAGACGCAAACAAGTTTCAATGATCGAACTGTTGAAGTTGTGGTTTTAATCATATATTTCACACCCCAGGCACATTCTAGGTAACCGAGTTCTTACTGCGTGATAGAAACTTGAGAGACATTGAAAGAACAGGTAATTACTCGGTAACCTGGTATTTTTCCTCTCACGAAACACTACATTCGTCAGGAGACAATAGTAAACGTCTTTAAAGGGGCCCGCGGTTTGTGCAGTGGCTAGAGCACTTGCCCCCTACCAAGGTGGTCCGGGTTCGAATCTTGGAGGGGTTGGTTCCCGGATTTTCGCATGCGGGGATCGTGTCAAACGATGCCGCTGGCCGGTGGGATTTTCCGGGGATCTCCCGTTTCACCTGTCGCTTCATTCCGATGCTGCTTTATACATCACGGCATCCCCCTCCCGCGCTAGTGACCTGGATGTTATGTCCTGACCAAAATATCTTCACTCTTCAACATTTAAAATCTGTCCTAGTCATCTTTCAATACTCCCGACAGAAACATGCCCGCCTTTCTGAGAGCTGGTGCCGCAGTGGCCGAGTGGTGTCGACCCCCCACCCCCCTTTCCACACTTTAGCCCAGTTGGTTGAGCGGGCGTCTTTGATGCGAGTGGTTCTGGCTTCGTTTCCTAGGTCTGGCTGGGAGTGAAATTGTGTTATTCCAAATGGTCTCAAAAATTTTGTATAAAATTGTCTCACGAAAGTTAGCCGGGGTTAATCAAATTAAGTAACATTACAGTGGAGAATGTTTGGTGCGGTGGCGAAGCGGAAGACCTGCCACTGTACCAAACATTTTTGTAATAAAAAATTGGTCAGACCATTCGCCTCCCACCAAGGCGGTCCGGGTTCGATTCCCGGAGAGGTTGGTCATTGGATTTTTGCTTTTGGGAATCGTACCGGATGACGCCGTTGGTCGGCGGGTTTTCTCTGGGATCTCCCGTTTCTCCCGCGCTTTCATTCCGTCGCTGAAGGCCTCGATATTAAACGCTGACCAAAATATCTTCACTCACTTGTCGAGTGATGCTTTCCCACTGTCCCCATCAAGCTTACACCATGCAGCGCGCCTTGGTGTCCGTCTTCTGAAAAATAAACACTCATAATACTGTCATAAATAAAACCATGTCATGAGCTACAGTGGTGTAGTAGTCATTGTACTGGTTTTAAGTGTTCAGATATAAAATTTAACTTAATCCAGTTAATTTAACATTTAAAAATCCATAATTAAACCAAACCTTCCTATGTGCATAAATAAATATATGTATATAAATAGACACACACTGCCGTTTAATTGTTTCTCATTTTTCAAAAACTTCTCGAACAGCTATCTGGTGAATTTGATATGGCGCTACAATACATAATTCATTAATATGCTTTGTTCAAATAAGCTTAAAGTGGTAAAATGTAATTGTTATTCAACGACTCGTTCTTACTGCATCAAAGGCCTGTCTGGAAGGCTGTCAACAAAACTAACATAACTTGAAATGAACCCTTATTGCCGAGACTAGGCCAGAACCTGCTCTAACTGGTTTAATGTCCGGTGAACTTGCAGCATAACCAGCGTGACTAACGCTGTTTGTGTGTATTTCTGTTTACTAGAAGAATCGGCGTGAAGTTGTTTATAGGTTTGAGAAATAATACAAGTATGACACAGCTTCACACAGCGAGTTTGGCCATAGCGCAGTGGTAGAGAACTGAGTGGGTATTAGTTGAAGTGGCGTCTGGGGGCCGTATTGTGCTTGTTCCAGGCCTAGAAGTGAGGAAGCTATAAGGGTGAGATAACATGTGCATCACACCTCACACTAACATCTAGGCGCACGTCACTAACTGACAATACGCCCCTATGGGACAATTTATGTCGAAAATATTAAGTTAAAGGTGTATTGCACATGCCTATACCTTAAAACAAATTCTGCGCCAAGCTTGTCATATTTTAAAAAGGACCACTAGAACACTAATTTTCGCCATTTTCGGAAGCTAGTAAATATGCTTTAATGAGTAGAGGTGAATTTTAAATGTATGCACCCACTTGCAATTTGCTTTGTTTAATATTCTGAAGCAGATATTTCTCATGCACGCTGCGCATTTTTCAAACAATATTGTAACGGCCGATCAACTGTACAACATTCGGCGGCCCGGGCAGGCCCGTCTTAAGAAAATAAAGAATTCATCGCACTCTTCCGGTCGAGAAATAACGAAGAACTCCGATAACGATCTAGTCTAATAGATTCAATAACGCACTTGCTATGAAGCAAGGAAATGTAACGTCATATTATTCGTCAACGTGGTCGCTTTGCGATAATATCGCAATGAAGCCCCAAGAATAGTACGCAAACTAACAGTGACAATCGTCGTTCTTACACAAATTACGCTCAGTATAGGCTATATATATATATATATATATATATATATATATATATATATATATATATGTGTGTGTGTATATATATGTATGTACACACACAAATACCACTGCAGCATTCATACGTTTAAAGAGAATCGCACATCCCGGTTTACCCGAATGTCTTCATTGTCAGTTGAATGATAATTAACAAACATAAAACATAACATTGACACAACAGGTGGCTCTTGTGACGGACCAATATCGTATGACGCGGGCAGCAGAATATTCTTGGATGCAGACTTACTACTGGGCACCTGTAGACATCTGCGTGCCTGAGGATGACATCAGACGGAGGAACGAGAGATCCCCGAGAAAACCCGCTGACCAGCGGCATCGTCCAGCAAGATTCCCATATGCGAAAAACCGAGAAATACCCCGCCGGGAATCTAACCCGCATCACATTGGTTGGAGGCGAGTGCTATAGCATTTGCGTCCGTTTTGTCAGTATGTACCACGGCGGTACAGTTGCTTTTGGTTTTCCGCTGGCGAACGCGCCAAATCACTTGTTTTTTTACTACCGTACTTTTAGAGTAATGTAGCATTCGAAGCCTTTATACATAAAATCACGCATTTCTTGTTAGAAAGAAGTTTTAGGTACAGTATGATGACAACCCCCGAAATAGTTTGTGACATTCCGTTGCTTGGCACTGTGTCGTAGCCAGATAATGAACGTGTCGTGAGATGAACTAATGTTGCTTCAAGGAGTTGATGTCGACCTTTAGAGCATTTCTCGATGTGCCATGATTACTCTGTTTACATAGATGACTATTGAGTGGCAATGGTTTATTTAGACATTCTTGCTTCCTCTTACTTTTCAACACTGAAATATAAATATAAATTCCTCTGCTTTGTAAGCAGTTAACGTGTGGAAATCTACCCGACACTTTTCGAGTACTGATTGCAGAATGTGGGTTACATACGGAATTATAAGCTGCAGCCACAGTAACTTCGTCAACAACATCCATCAGGTTGTGTATCCTTAATTTGTCCGGTACAACATTCTTAATACCTGGTGGCCTCGACTTTCTTTCATCTTCTTGAACACATTTATTACAGCGCATTGTCTGTCTTCCCAAGCGTCCTACTTTGCTCCTCACAATACCGAAATGGTAACATCATGTTGTTCTGGTGACTCGCGAGTCTTGCCGTTAAACATTGTAATGCACTATGTTTTCGCCTTGTGGCGCGATTTAGAGTTATTTTATTATCAAGCAAATCGTTTACTCGATCACGTACAAGCAAAACCGAATCTAATTTACTAACGCTGATAACATATTTCAAGCTAAGCCACTGCGGGTATCATACAATGGTACAAAGTCCGCAAATTAAAACAAAAATTAAAAAAAAAAAAAAACATCATAATTTCGGAAACTAGTACAGGTGTTCATTTTTATGTTCTTTTTAACGTATTGGAAGTCTTAACTGTCGAAATATGAGCGGAGTAGCTACAAGTCATTCAAACTTACTTCTTGTTAAATTTTGAAACTATGAAAAATAAATGAAATATCATTAAATAAATGGGGAACATTACTGTACTTAAAATAAAGCAGACGTTAATTCGTATAACGATCATGGAGTGTATTTTTATACAATAAGTAATGTGCTGCATTCATTATCCTTGTAAGGTATAGGTTACCTCAGTGACTATTTTTAGTTACGTACTTTTGGATTCAAATTGCTTATAATTTCATTTACTTAATCGTGTGTACTGAAATATTTACGATTAACCTGTATTTATTCTTATTTGCGAAAATTCGTTAGGGGGCATTTATTCGAAAAAAATAATAATAAATAAAACTTTCTGTGCGTTAAATAACGTTAACATGAGAGTAGTATAGTTTGACCGGTTTTGGAACAGAAGCCAGTTTGAACGAGGAACGTCAAACAAAAGCAATAAGCGTACTAAGGTCCCCGCCCAACACAAAATGGAAATACATTTTAATGTGTTTGAAAATACGTTATGTTATTGAAACTATGCCACATACGTCTACTGTGTCAATGTACGGAGGAATAAACACAGCGGAGGGCGAAGTGTCATTTTTAAATCCACGCTCTCTAGTTTCTACTTTTTAAAAATATTAATATTTTTACAAGTAACCGCGAGCAGATATCAAAAATCTGTTTGGAAGTTTCGTTTAAAATCATCTTGTTAATGTTGATAGATTTATTCAAGGCAGAAAATAGTATGGTTTTAGATAATTATGTAACTAACGAAATTCTGGTTAATTGACTTTAAGTTGAAGCCGTATAATTTCATGTTTCAAAATATTAGCTATCATGGCGAAAACAAATTTTTAGATTTTTGATATCTGCTCTCATTTAAGTTAAAGTAGAATCAAAAGAGCATGGCCTTCTTACATCATGCTTATTATAATCACAGCTTGTAAGTTCCCCAACATAGCTAATAATACATGCTGTACATTGAAACATACTCACCGTGTGTATGCGAGACTCAGGTAGTCGTGGCGATGTCACCGTTGATGCACGCTTCAAGGTCACCCTTATAGCTCCGTAACATCTCAGCCTTAACACGTAGCTAGGCGGCGTCCTTATGTAGTTACTTCTCCTTAGCATTATGAAAGATTTGTTCACAGTTAAAAAACGTAAGTACACGACATATTACGTCACAGTAGAAACTACTGTATGCACGTGTAGAAATCTCTTGCAAAATTAATTAACAGTTGAACTCTTATAACGTTTAGCCAATAACATGTTTTCAATGAATCTAAAGCATTTGTTTCTATATAGAATACAGCCTAAGGCCATTTGGACATACTCAAATTGGAATAGTATTTGTTTTTAATACCAAAACAGAAACAAAGCCCCAAAAAAGTGCATTCTGTACAATATTATTTACAATGTAGACGCATAGATTTACCAGTAAATATTCTTGTTCTCACTTTATTTTATTTCCGTGTATTATATACGTAGAAAAACATGGCAGACATTCGGTGAATACTTTGCTCTGATTGGTTGCTACCTTATGCATACGCACAAGAAATGAAATATTACTGTTTTTAATGTCAGCATCTCTATGAACACGACCTATTCTGAACAGTTGCGAATCGCTAGGATCTAATACGTAGGGCCCGGTAATTTTCGCGAAAAGATTTTTGCCCCACTTTGTTTCAGTGTCTTACGTGCACACCTGCAGCTAAACTTCATGATTATTGGCAGAGTGTTTATGTGCAGAGTTGTTATTCATTTGACTGTGCCAATCAGTACATGGCTAATTGTGACACAACATGTCTGTGATTTGTGGGTTTAACCTTCAGAGGATGTATGTTAAGGCATCCAATCACTGACTACAAAGCCGAGCTGCAGGTGCGCACGTAAGCCACTGAAACAAAGTGCTGCAAAAATCTTTTCGCGAAAACTACCGGGCCCTACTAATTAGGGCCCGGTAATTTTCGCGAAAAGATTTTTGCATCACTTTGTTTCAGTGTCTTACGTACGCACCTGCAACTCTGCTTTGTGGTCAGCGATTGGATGCCGTAACATACAACGTCATGTAATCAAACACGCAAATCACAGACGCCATGTGTCGCAGTTGTCCGTGTACCGATTGGCACAGTCAAATGAATAACGGCTCTGCACAAAAACACTCTGCCAATAATCATGAAGTTGAGCTGCAGGTGGGCACGTAAGGCATTGAAACAAAGTGGGGCAAAAATCTTTTCGCGAAAATTACCGGGCCCTACTACTAATACGTATAAATCAGTAGTTGAGGCTACGACCTATGTTCTATGCACAGTTGTTTATCAACAGTGACCCCAGCTGGAGGTGCGGTGCGAGACTAGAAGTGTACTCTTGATTAGCGCCAAGTTGACCGCGGGCCTGGTGTGGGGCGACTTACTTGAGAGGAAGGGGAGGGGGAGGTGGCGAGCAGGTATGTAAATGATGCCGCGGGGAACTTGTCCCATATCCTCCAGCCACACAACTGCACGCCCTCACACTCCAGCAATCGAGGACAACATTGCTTGCATTTTAATACGGCAATCTTCCAGCCCTGCCTCGTACACTTCTCCATTGCTGTACAGGATGTGTCATGTGATTCACTGATACACACTGCACTACGTGACTTTTCCACCCAAACTAAGAGGAAAATACTTCTTGGTAAGAAGTCGTCACACCCATAGCTTACGATAAAACTTATTTTAAATCCCCAAAAGCCAGGAAAGTGTAAATGTGGAGTAAACTTGACTGTAGATGCCACATTAATTAGTGACCAAACCGAAGCAGTAAATAACTCTATGGTAGAAAGTCGCACAGGTACATAGTTTACAAGATACGTCCAAAACTCTAGAAAGCAGGAATATGTGGTAGGTTGCTCGCACTACCATATCACTATTCTTGTAAACAAGACCTGGCTACTTTTTACCAACAAATATTTTCTCTTAGTTTTGGTCACAGCTTTGGTTACAGATATTTGGGAGTTAGACACTTACTAGTAAGTCAGCATTGAATTAAAATAGCATATGAGTATGAAATGAATAATCATTAAAATTAGCCAGTTACGCTTACACTTCTAAATGTGAGTTGTATTTATGATGTATGTTTGTATTCGGGATAGTTTCCAACGCAATATATTTTCTGTCATGGTTTTAAACTTCAAACAATTCCTAGCTGTTTCAGTCATTAACTAATGCGAATGTCTTAAGAGACGATGATTTAGCAAACACAGCCACAGAGATACAGCCACTTAGAAATGTTGTGTCTATGATACATCAGGCAGTCCGTATTTGCGGTGACAAACTGTATATTTCTATCAAGCATACTCTCCACTTCTAAACAACGCACTCTTCTACATTTTTCCAGCTGGAAATTTGTTGTCACAACTAATAAGCATACGTCATTTCTACTAGTTTGCTCAAACTGTTAACGTGTACAAGTTTACTTTGATTTTAACGAAGGCATTGTACACGAAACTGCCCTAGTACTGGAATAGTGATATTGACATAATACTGAGTTGGTGTAGTATTTTTAACTAAAAATATTAATACTTTTTATTGGTGAATTCCAGGTAACCATTAAATTTTAATTGTTGTACCACTAAAACTATTTACAAAAATTAAAATATTGCTCTCAGTTTCGATAGTAAGTAATCAATCAATACGAATATATTTTGAATTGTCTCTCATAGTGTTTACGCTTTTATTCAACAATGATGCGAAAATACTGAAATTATAAAAAAAAACGTAATTTAGCCTTAAATTCGAAACAGTAAGCTAAAACTGATAGTAGTAGAATATGTTTGAAATTTATGACAGTTGGATTTAATTATTTCAATCCATTTAGAGTAATGAAGTATAGTATAAAATAAATTTATTTGAACACGAATTGCTGCACTTAAAATACGCGTGAGTGTTATTGAAGTTAGCGTATTAGAGAGAACAATAAAATTATAATAACAAACCACAACGTCTAGACAAGTAAGTGTTTTACTAACAGTCCTGTAGCAGCTACAAAATATGTTGTCAATTAAGTCCTGACAAAAAATTTTTGTGGTGAACACAAATAATTTGCAGTGTTCAATACGATATTTATTTGTGATTACAAAAAATGATAAACTTGACGAACAAAAAGTGTTGTGTACGTTTCAAAATATTTTGTGTTCACTACAAAATTATTTCGTAGGGTCTATATTGACAAAATTTTTTTGTAGCCACTACAAAACTAATTTTTCTAGGCGGTACTACAATAAAGTATACCAAATTATAATCAAAGAAATTTTCAGTTTCAATAAGTTGCAACGTTTTTCACTGACGAATCTGTTGTTTTGTCAATGCTGACTGACGAAAAAATTAGAAAACAGTAGATTGGAGTAACGTATACAATTAGTAGATATATTCTTCTAGAACAATACAAATTCTACTAGTCTATATGTAATTTGAAAACTACAATTTTAATCTGTGTCTTAAATGTTATTTTAACAATGCAGTATGATCTCAGTTTACATGTAATAAATACCTATAGTACCACAGTTTCCACAGCAAGCATGCTACTAATTTTTATTTGCTCGTTGTTTAGAGTGAATTATATTTTTATAAGTTACACCTAAATGTACATTTATATTTATAGTAAACCATCATAGTATTAAGAATTCTTAGAATTTATTGGTTTGTGGACATACTCCATTGTTCATGTTTTTCTGATCAAACCTGTGTTGAATGACAAAGTACAAAAACGAACAAGAAAAAACAAATATAAAACACACACAAATTATAAAAAAATAATAATCCCAGAGAAGTGCTGTCACTTTTTTTTCTCAAAATAATTGTTATGTTAGACAACAAAGCATTCTAGAGATAGAATTCAGTCGAATATCGACCAAACACCCTGAAGACACGAAAGACAGACACAAACATAGAGCCAGATTCCCAATATGAAAAAGATGGAAATAAAAAAAAACTGTGGACAACAAACATAAGACAATAGACAACATAACACAAGTTAAAACCAACGAAAAAATGCAACTTTTTGGGGATTGCGATCTATCCTCGTCTTCAGGCTGAGACACAGCTGGTCGGAACACCAAGATTCGCTAGAAAATTGGGGCTTATATAACTTAGATAGTCTCTAAGCTGCTCGGCCAATAGTGGCAAAGCATGTGTGATTGGCTGGGCTCTCGGCCAATGAGAGGCAAGTACTCTCCTGATTGGCTGAGCACCTTGTAGTGATGTTGGCTGGTGTTCTGCCGAGATTGTTAATAATTAAACTGACTGAATTTCTCTGGGATTGCATAATTTTGTGTGTGTTTTATATTTGCTTTTTCTTGTTCGTTTTCGCACCTTGTCATTGAGCACAGGTTTGATCATCAAAACATGAGAAATGGCGTATGTCCACAAACCAATAAATTCTAATTGTAAACTCCCATTGCAAAAAAAAAAACATTTTAAAATCTCAACAAGTATTCTTGTTGCACGGCTGTTTTGGACACTTCAGTTTTAGAAATATTCAGTGTTTCGCTCCGTTACTGAGTCAGGATGATGTTACTCTGCTTTAAAAAAAATTACACTTTAGTGCGTTAAACAATGTCACTACTAAAGAACTATGTACAAAAGCAAGACACGTAACAGGTAAACAATAATTAAAAGTACTTAAATGGCAACTCTTTCCAACAAGTATTTGTATTGATTTAGTGGCTAAGGTTCCAATTTGCTGATAAATTTTTTTAACTTTGGTGCATGTTTTTCTTTGGCTAATGCGATCATTTAAGAAAAAACAGAACTTCATTTAAAGCAAAATTACGCACTTTTGGTACATGTAGGTAAAAAATATCCGTGAATTTTCCAACTATTGAAAATCTCAGATTCAATCAGTGTGTTTATTTTGCTGATGAAATCTGTAGTTTTCCACTAATTCTCGATGGAGCCGTTTCAACCATTTTAATCTGAGGAAGATCACTGTAAAGTGTGAATGTTCGGTTTCCAGTTTAGAGCGCACCTATGGGAAATTATAGCAGCAACCTATAACGGGTAATAGCAGCAACATACGGTCTATGAAGTCGTAACATTGCGTTACTCTGTTTTGTGGTAGATCGCTCTGTACTTATCGTTATTAGTAGTGTGTTGTAAACGGCTGTAGTTGTCACGCTGGCTGAGTTCAGATATTTACTTTGTAGGTACGTTACAAGTCTGCACACAGAGCTGGGTAAGAAAGGGCTTCGACAGACCCAGACAGTTCTAAGAAACTCGTTCCCTAAAGTAAGTTGTGTTACGTCAGAGGTTTGCTTTCTCGAGCCACGTCATTAACAAAAGTTTACGTCGTGCCCCACTGCTTGGCTACGCATTGCAGAAAGAAAAATTGCCGTCAAAATTACTGGTTATCATTTACAGTCTTTATATATTTTGGGACATTCTGCCGGCGAAGAAGAGAATGATAAAAAACAGTCCTATTACATTTCCGAAGTTGTGTCTAAATTAGTTTAGACGTGCCACGCCAAATGCGTTGAACTAATTTTATCACGAACAATAGAAAATCTGCTTTGTGTGACACGATAATACAGTCCTCACTCTGACACGTGGTGGACGCATGGGTAGCCTACCAGTCACGTGGTTCATGGGAAAAGTGACTATCATGGCACGTGCCAGACCACTCGCCTCCCATCAAGACTATCCGGGTTCAATCCGCGGCGGGGATGGTCCGGTTTCCCCCGCCCTTGCATTCCGTTGATGCTCCATCTGTAGGTCTCATCGCATGTCTTTCTTCATTCATGTCTGGCCCTCGAGATTCATGGAGGGTGGACACTCAGATGCAAGGTATTTCGCAAGTGCTCAGAGGATCGGCGTGAAAGCCCCAGTCTTGTGCTGAGCTTATCGCTGGTCGGACTCTGAGTGGTGGTGGTTTCAATCTGGGGAGGAGAATCTCATGGTGAGTCCTTGGGCACCTGGTCTGGTCCACCTAGTAATAGGACTCGTTCACGAAGCTGTTTTCTAGAGTTTGGATAGCCTCGTCCTCAGCAAGATGGTCCCTTGTGGTTCAACCCGTGGGTGTTACCGTAGCATGGTGAGCTGGTGATTACTATCAGCCACCGTGATTGGAAGGAGCTTCATCTCCATTTGTCAGCGGTATTCAAATATTTCTGTCAGCTTTATGCTCTGGCTGCACGTGGAGAGTCCTGGCTGTACGAACTGACTGGTGTGGAGTGACGACCTTCCCAGCATGCCGGACAGCAAGTTGTCTCCTGGTATGTCATAGGTACAGGACACACACCGGTGGCAGCTATGTCACACACGATGGCCCTCCAGGCTGGGTTGCCACCCCATAAAGTTATGAGACTCATGTTTGAAACTGTGCAAGGCGAATTCTTGTAGCGGCGTGCGGCCTCTGTGTCTAATCGAAATGTTTAAGATAATTAATGAATATGGATGATTAATGACGACAGAAATCACTGTAAAAAATTTCGACATATTACTGGATGTGTTTAACCTATCCGCGTTATGAGATCATCAATTGTGAAAATAGATAATAATCAGGATTGTTACTAGACAAGTTTGGGAACATCAGTACAGATTTGACTGCTTACTAAAAACGTGTAGGAACGCTACTATTGACGAATTAGTAAAAATGTTACCGTTCATAGTTTAACACTTAGTACATCGGTCTGCTAAGTATACAAAGAATCTTACAGGGTATAGTACTGAACAACGCTGCCTTAGGATTACCTGTGAACCGCAGACCAAAGTTACATACTTCAGACACCTCAAACTGTCAGCTTGTATTGCTTTCACACGACTCTAGCTGTTTGATACTAAAGCTTGTTGGTGTGTTGTTGTCTATAGAAACAACCGACCCCACCGGGAATTGAATTCCGATCACCGAGGTGAGATGTAAGTGGTCAGACCACTAGACCACTATGACCCTCCCCTCCCGCAACTACAGTGTTAAACAAATACGTTTCAGTTTTACCATTACAATACCTCAGGTGTGAGCTAGTATAAGTGTTAATGAGTAAGATAACAGTGGTGGAGTAGTGATGAAACAATCGCCTCGCATTTGGGAAGACCAACTCCGGCCATCTTTATTTCGGTTTTCCAGCGTTTTACGAAATCCTCCGTGTGAATACATACAACAGACAGTTCCTTAAACAGGCTCTAGCCGTGTCCTACCTCCTGTCCGACTTGTACCTCCATGGAGGCCCTGTGATTCTTGTGGGCACGTAATAGACAGCAAGTTAACTGGGACTCAGTGCAAGTCGAACATACACAGCGGACATGTTTGTTCATCTCTGTGCGGCCAAAATAGCTGGAAGATCTTTCAGGCTGGTTATTAATTACTCGTAAACTGACATCTCATAAGTATTTTCATGTCCATGAACGGAAAGCCTCAGTCAAAAATTTTATCGGTATATAATATTTCCTATTATTAATATAGTGTTCTTCTCAATTCAGAAAATGTTTTTCATCTAAAAGTAACACCGGGAGTTGTGACTGAGCCCCAAGGAATAAAAATTAACAGGTACATACATCAAAATTGTGTAGCAAGACAATACGCGAAACATCGCAGTTTGAAGCGAGAGACATCTATCGGCACGGCGTGAGGTAAGAAATACTGGAACAAATCATCGTTGTAGTTAGGACCGCGATTTTATGGCGAAAATATTTTTGCAACGTTTGGTTTCAATGCGTTACGTGCAAATCTGCAGCTCTGTTACATCGTCAGTGATTGGATGATTTTACTCACTTGCCTTGGGAAAATTGCAGACGCACGGAGTCACGAAATATCTTATTCTGATTGGTGTATTCAAATGAGAGACGCATCTGTACAAAGACACGCTGCCAATAATTATGAAGCAGAACTACCGATGTGCACATGAGACTCTGAAACAAAGTGGGGCAAAAATATTTTCGTGACAAAATCGTGACCTTATTGATAGTATCTCTATTTTCAATGGTGATGCGATTTTTGGACTGAAAATGTCTCTAAATTATTATAATGTGTTATTCTGCAAGTTACAAAAAGTAAAACACACACACACACACATATATATATATATATGTGTGTGTGTGTGTGTGTGTGTATGTATGTATGAAATCGATAAACTCCAACACCGTTTGACTAATCTCCATGAAACTTGGCATGTAACGTATTTTTTCACGGAGAATATTTTATGTACTCTATTTAAATCTACTCACCAACTCGCCACTAGGTGGTGCAGCAGAACACAAACTTCTATACCTTGCTTCCCCTCATGGCATTTAGACTGGGAGGGGGAAGGGGAACCGCAATCCGACCAACATCCATTTTTGTATGTAAACTGGCAGGATGTCAGCCGGGTTCTGTTAGTAATATATAATTATTATGTCTCACTGAATGAATACGACTTTTCAAAAATGAAAATAAATAACGTAAGTAAATGTGATATTTTGTTCAACGGATTTGACTGTATAATTTCTATAAGAAAGAAGAAAACATACCCAAAGTATTAATATTTCAAAGATTTAATCGCCGAAAGGACGTGTCCACATTCTTAAACCACAATTAGATTTCACTTGAAAATTATCTACATGTGAAAATAAAACTACCCAAACTGCAGAAATAACAGCGCTCCTGTCGGCGGTAGCTGTAATCATATCATGTCTCGCGTTTTTTCTTATAAAATTCCAAAATTGTCACTGTACAGTAATTGAAACGTTTCTCTCCTAGCTATCACCTAGGCTCCGAGGTACGCAAAGCTCCTAAGAAGAGACGAGATTTTGGTCAGCACTTACGAGCGCGTCGTCGATAAAAAAAAAAGGCTGAAAACATCAATTGAATTCTACACTTTTTTTTAAAAGCCAATATGGATGACATACAAAACGACCATCCTAGATAACGGTATTTGCTAGCTTTATAAGTAGGACCATGAAATTTCCGCGAAAAGAATGTTGCCCCACTTTGTTTGAATGTGTTACGTGCAACTATGCTTTATTGTCATTGGCAGTGTGCTTCTGGAAAGTGACGTCACTTATTCGACTGTGTCGATCACAATTAGGTATCTGCAACACCACGTGTCTGTGATTTGCGAGTAGAAACCACACGACTCGTGACAACATCCAATCACTAACTATGAAGCTGTGAACTGCAGATGTGAACGTAAGGCACTGCAACAGAGAGAGGCAACATTATTTTCGCGAAAACGTTCATGGCCCTATATATGAGTAAATATGTATCCATAATTACTCATTCGTTACACCTGATGTCTTGCGCCGCAGTTAAATGCACGAGGTTCCAGCGTCAGAGATTGTGCCTCAGAAGTTGGTAACACTGAAAACTATTTTGTTCGAAACGTTGGTAAAACTATTGTCCAGGATTGCTGTTTATTTTTACTTTCGCAAATGGAAACGTACAGTATAGAGGATGCTTTTAGCGTTGAATTATGTACCACGCCCTCTTAACATCTAGGTCTTCAGCGCTGGTGAAGTATAACAGGATGAGAGTGTGGGGTAGCGCCTGAATGAAGGGTTCGGGGAAACCGAAGATCCCTGATAAAACCCACCAACCAGCGGCGTTGTCGGGCATGATTCCCACATTCGATATCCGAGGACCGACCTCCGCCGGGAATCGAACCTTGGTAGGAGGCGAGTGCTCTAACCACTGCGGCCCCCAGAAGCTCCTAAGAAACCGTGCAGTTAGTGACGACAATTATCTACTACAATCTCGCCAGTAGCTTTCACTTAACTCGCAAAGCTAACCGGTGTCGCTGCCTCATGATGTATCAAGTTGAAGGGAGGGTGGAGAGGGAGAGAGTTCCCACGCCAAGGCCTGCAGCGCACCTGCTCGCAGTTCGGCGGAAGTGTGTTCCCGGAAGTAAAGCGACCAGCCACATATCGCAGTGAGGTGGGAGAGAGGCGGAACTGCAGTCTCGCTATGTTATACTGGTTGTCAGCTGAGATTTACCATCTCACCACGCCTGGCTGGCCACCCAGTATCCCTGCACCAGGTCATGGCGTGTGTGGTTATGACAGGTGCTATACAGGATGTACAACCCGTGTAATAAGCACAACACGCGGATATTGCCTTTCATTAGAAACGACAAAGTTCCTGGCAAAATGTTGTACGAAGGTGCCGGAATCACGACACAAGTGTTTTTTCGTGTAACATACATTTACGAAATACTCGGAAAATAATAAAATTTAATAATAATTTATTAATAATCGTTGTGTCATCATTTTGAAACATGGCTACACAATTTTACAACTATTTTACTTAGTGCGCCAAAAATTATTATTGGATGTAACGGGAAGAAAAGGCTTTAATGATTTGATGAATTGCAATAATTGTAAAAGTCTTTTTAGCTTCTTAACTATAAAAATCCACATATCTGCGCTAATGCACTTACTTATTAAATAATTTTAGGCTATTCTCTTGTTTGTCTGAGTTGACCAAAGAACTAAAATTTAGGCCTGAAAATTTTCAATTGTATTACTGTGCATGGAACTTTAATCCACTATTTAATTTATGTATCCGTAGAAACCTCTTAAAAGATGCGGTTGTACCCTAAAATATTAATACACAATTTTGCAGCATTCATTGTTATACATTTTACTATTATAGACACGGGTAAATAGTTTTATAAAGCAGCAGTACATGGCAGCCACTGACATTGACTAACAACGTTAGATATCACAATTCCCATTGAACTCAATGCATAAGGAAACACAGTCGTTTTACATGAACTTAGCATAAATTTGCTCGTGCTATGTTCTCGTCCCATCTCTGCCGCTTCAACTTTTGCACGTGAAAAACCTAGCGATTCTTTTACTTTGACAGCGGGTTTTCTTGAAATCCTCCCGTTCCTTCTACCTTTGCATTCCGCCACTGTTACCTGCTTATGTCATATAATATTTTTAAAAGGGCTAAATATCGTCTGCCTGGAGACTCATGGACAGAGGCTAACAAATGTAAGACGACACGAACACAGGCAGCATATACTGCAAAACCGCTATATGCACCGAAAATCTCTGCGCGAGAGGTTTACGGATGTTAAAATTATTTTAAAATTAAAACGCAAGTATTTTTTAAATTCTGTTATCATAGAGGCATTGATATTGTAACATTAAAAATAATAAAATTGATAGTTTTCCGTTTGTGTAGATATTGTGGTTAAGACCTTTATTTTTCTAAAAACAGTGTTTAATTTTTTCTCGAAAGTAAAGCATGCTTCCGCATAGTGCTGTATAAATAAACGTCTGCTGATAAAATGTCTACTTGACAAATAATCTCATCGAATTTTGGTGAGTAGTTAAGATTTTATTGACGACTGAGCATTCCAGTCGTCCGTCTGACATCGTATCATTCCGTATTCCTTAAATTAACAACGGTGCAACAGTTTTAAATTCAGTTTGTTTACAACTAAGTTTCCGTGTCAGAATCGCAACTACCGTTTTTTTTTCCGTGTTTAAAAAGTTCACTTTATGAAGTCGAATAAATTTAAAACAGTTGTTTTCATAATTATTTTTGGCGGGAAAACTCCGTCACAGATTTAAAGCACCATGGTGACACGCAGTTTTCATTTTACTTTTATTCTTAATTCTTAATAAATTGATAGACTCGCCACTGAAAGTTTGACAGAGACGAGCCTTGTGTGCCGTATCGTGTCTTAACCACTCGTGCTGCTTTGGCGTTTCTTATAAATCTCGGAAACATAAAATATATTTAGTGAGAAATTACCCTTAATTTATAACCATAATACTTCTACTGGCAGAAAGTGTGTAGCAAAGTTCAGAGTACTGCTGATCCTATGTAGCGCTCATACTGTAATTATACCTGCGAGTTTGTTACGAATGTATGTTTGCACATTTTCGTTTCAATGCCTCATGCACATCACCAGCTGTGCTTCATTGTTATTGGCAGCGTGTTTTTGTTCAGACACGTCTGTCATTTGACGAACCAGTCGTAATAAGGTTACTGTGACACCAGTATGTAACTTGTGAGAATAATCAAAGACACGTGAGCACTATACAGCTATCGCACGAACATTGCTGCGACGTGTTAGGAAAAATATTTTCAATCATATAGTCTACTAGTCTACTACTAAACGAGCGTTTGATATCATTATCTACAAAGAGAAAATACATTTCAAACAATTCTTCTCTATTTCTGTTTTTTATATCATGCTTAGAAACGTGGTGTCGGGGCATCTCAAAATGGGAAAATACAGTTTTTTTTCAACCTGCTCTGTCACGTAAAAATTACCAACCGGAATCGTAAAACGAAAATAGAGAAGCATACGTTTATCTTAACTTTACGCTTTCCATACATAAAATAACATTGTCATCCCTTAAAGTATCACAGGTAAAAGCCAACGCCAGAAACAATGCACGGTGTTCTCGCGCAACGCGCATAAAGACGACACTGTTGTTGATACACGAGTGAGTCTCGCTCTTATAGCCACTGCTGTATAGGACTCATAAA
Source organism: Medauroidea extradentata (assembly GCA_003012365.1). Lineage (NCBI taxonomy): Eukaryota > Metazoa > Arthropoda > Insecta > Phasmatodea > Phasmatidae > Medauroidea > Medauroidea extradentata. Next base: position 31,205 of record PNEQ01086818.1, on the reverse strand, counting down.
ACATGAAATGTACATTTGCATTGAAAACAAATGACGCAAAAATCTTTTCGCTACATTTCTAGGGTCTGCCTGGCAAAACCTTTCAAGTTCCGGTAATATGGAAGAGTCGTGAGTGTGAGATTTTCGTCAGCATTTGACGTCGAGGTCTTTTGCGCTGGCGAGCTGTGACATCAGGTGAGTACGAAGCAGTGTCGTAATGAGGGGCGGGGGAATGGGAGATCACAGAGAAAACCCGCCGACCAACGGCATCGTCCGGCACGATTTCCAAATGCAAAAATCCATGGACTGACCTCGCAAGGAATCGAACCCGGTTCACCTTGGTTGGGGGGGGGGGGATGGTCTGACATTCAGTCACTGCTGCCGCTATAAAAAGTAGTTTATAGATACGTGATGGTGTTAAAAAAAGGTTGTATAGTGGTGACATTCCACGGCCGTATGGTATGAATTTTTTCTCTAAGCACAATGAGCGGATGCGGAACAGTAAAAAAATCCCTTTGTGGTTAAGAACCCGTGTCATACGAAATGCTACATTTGTCTCCATTGATTTTAACAAAGGTTCATTTTTAAAATAAGACAAGAGACTGGAATAACTACCTCAACTTGTATTATGTTGATTCTATTACATCTAAATAAGTAAGTCAATGATATGACACGATATAACACAATTTAATATTACAACTATACCCTGCGTTTAACGAAAAATGTAAAAAAAACTTGGTAAATATAATAGGCTAAATACGCACACAGCCGTTTGCAGCTGCTCTACTGACTATGGTACATTTGTTCTAAGTATTTTCCGCAGAATAAGTTGCATATCCTATTAACACACTTGGACACATATGCAGGATGTCCAAAAATTAAATGTACACATTGATAGGGAAAGATGAAGGAGACGAATACCAATATATTTCGCCAGATAACCATGTGTCGGTAACAAATAGTTTACGAGTAATGACTATTCAGGGGTATCGAGTGAGATTGAGAAGACAACGTCGGTAATTGTTTACGGTAAATTATTTATTCAGCAACGTAACAATAAATGTCCAAAACTAGCAGCACTAATCTTCGTGAACAGCGGGTATCGATGTTGCAGGGTGTCACGTGTTCGCTTATACGTGAGTTGTGCTGTGTGTGTCTGTGTCCGCTACACACATTCCTGCACCTACCTGCACCTCCGAGTGAACAGTGGCTACAGACACGTCGATGTTATGTAATCCCACAGTGAGAAGTGGAATGGTGTGACGTCCGGTAGCACTAGCCTGCATGACAGTTCCAGTATCAACATGCACTGATGTTCATGCTGCTTGTTTTGAACATTTGTTGTAACATTGATCGAAAATAAAGCTCTGTAAACAATTACCATTGGTTTGTTCTCAACCACACCCGATACACTTGAATACTCATTACTCCTAAACTATTTGTTCCCAACACATGGTTATCTTTCCAAATATATGTGTATTTGTCTCCTTCATCTTCCATATCAATTTGGGCATTGAATTTGTGAACATTCTGTATAGTATTTACCTGGCAGCCACCTAATTAAGTGAGTAACGTCTGCTTAGGATAAAATGAAAACAACGTTAAAAGCCAGAATACTCATTTCAGGTCGTATACATGCGTTTAGAACTTATTGAATTCGCTGCCGAAAACGGAGGCGATTGGCATTATTGTCGTTTTTTAATGAAAGACTTGGTACAGAATGTATGTGTAGGTACTTACTTCACACCCGTAGCTTTACAACTGCCTTATTATAAGTATTACAGTGTCACCGTTATCGGCGCGTACCTGGTTCGCCTTTGACGCTTCCAAACTTTTTTAGACTTCGATCGCGCTAAATATGTTCACTCATGTAGCTGGACCTGGAGCGTGAGACGTTCTGTAGCGTGGCACGGAAACTACTTTTCTTGTGCAACTATACAAACAATTCTAGCGTCCACTAACTCTTAAGGATCAAACACTAATTTTTACATTTTTAATAGTGGTTAAGTGTAAGACAAGGTGGTTACACCTTAACTTCTCCACTGTAAAAATAAGTCGCAAATAAATAAATAATTTTTATTTTTAGATATATTTACTGGTATTGGCGCGAGGGAAGTGTAGAATAATAGCAACGCAATTTTAGATAAATTCCGTTTTAATTACACGAATTAAATTTTTTGCATATGTTATATATATATATATGTGTGTGTATTTCAGTACAAATTTATAAACTGTTCTAAATCAGCATTGTAAAAGGAGTGCTAAAGACACGAGTACACGATAGTAACATTTCACGGGAATTTATTAATAAGTTAACATGTAGCTATATTTTAAATTTTATTATTAACCTGAATGTAAAGGTAAAAGCCAAACAAAAACACTGATCGAAGACAAACCATTTGGCCGATTACAGGAAAATTTCTTCATTAAAATATTAATACTAGTAAACACTTAAGCCATCATCACTTATTTTCCAAAAAAATTTTCTCCAATATATGATGTGAGGTGAAGGGGTTTTACGACCATTTAACAAGCCTATGAGTGTGAAGTGAAGGGACAACACATCATCCATGCCCGACCCAGGATTCGAACCCACAACCTCTCGACCCCATACCGCCGCTTAACCGACTGCACTACGGACACCGGGTAATGTATAATGTGGAATATTCACAATTGCGTTAAAAGCCTGTAAGAAAATTATTTTCCAGTTGGTGCTATGTTTTTATTACATTTCCTTTGATGAAATTTCAGAAACAAGCATAATGCCTTAAAAGTTAGAAAAATGTGTGGCACGAGATCAAATATTAAGAGTTAATCGACGATAGGTTTTTTTTAACGTTCGAGGCACGGAATGGGGAAGGCGATAAGTCGAATACAACACGTCCGTCAAACATCTCAACGCCTCTAGGCGCGAAGGACTAAACTAGCGCGCAGTGTTCTCGTAGAAAGCGTTTCACCACGGGACTTCAAGCGATAACCCTGTTATTTTAGTTGTGGAAAGTATTAATGTAGGATTCTATGATTTTGTTTTACGATCACGGTTGATATTTTCTCAGCTATGGCAACGTGAACAAGTCATTTTTAGAACTTCTGAGGAGCTTGGAAATCATGTTTTTAATTAGCGGACGGCATTTTTAAAATCGTAATGACACAGTTTTAAGTGTCTCTTCCTTACGTAGATAAACGCATTGGAAACATTTTTAATAGTTTTAAATTTAAAAATACTTTCCGTACCAGGCTGCGTCACGTCTCACGTGCCAGGTTCACTGACTGTTAAGTGCAGACTGAAGCTCTTCAGTGTATTGTTAGTGTTACACCAGTGGAAGGCAATATTGTTGGAGTATACAGGGTGCGACAGGCCGGAGTAAAATGGCAAAGACAGGCACAGGAGGAGCGTTGTACGCAGGAATCCGCGGTGGCGCCCCTTGCTACTTCCGCAGTTTGCCGAGCCAAGACCAGTAGCTCGCCGCCGAACAATGGACCCTCAGAGGCCCGCCAGCCGCGATAAGCTGGCTCGCTAAGTCGCACTGCGATCCTACCTGAGACTCTCGTAGGAGGGCTTGTCAGTTGTGTTTACATGGTGGGAGGACATTGCCGTGTTCACTTAGTCTACACTTACCTCTTTATATTGTTTAGATCTTAAACGAGAGCATCTATCTCAAATCTGTTTGTCAGTTTTGTTCTAAACAGTTTTGACTACTTTAGGTATTTTTTAAAGACAGTTAAAGCTTTGGTTTTATCTGATTAAGTAATCGACAACAATTTTGCTAGTTGAATTATTATTCGAAACCGTTTAATTTTTTGTCTTTAAAAACAGATAATACTGCAAAAACCGACTTCATCCAAAATGCACTAATTTAATCTGTCTTGTAGATTTTGTGTGTCAGAAATGTACATTTGCACAGCCTTTAACGGAATTTTAGCCGAAATCCTCCGGAACAATAGTTCGGAGCTAAAAACAACTGCGCCACTTGACGTCAAAATTATTCATGAAAACTAATTTAAATTATAAAATATTAAATTCCTAGGCACATAGAGGTTGTACAACAGCACATCTCGGTAGAACTGTAAAATGAAACTCCTATATAATTTATTCCTCGCTGGTCGTACGTGCTTTACGCATCGTCTGCCTCAAAACTTTTTCTATTTAATTATTAAGTTAAATTATAAAATAAAACACTTGCATTACTTTTTTCAGTAAGCAAGATTCTGACGCGAACAACACCTAAATCTCCAATGGCTATGACAAGTATTGTCGACTGATAGAAAACAAATTTTATGCCTTTCCACCCCTTTAAGTGTATAATTTCGAAAAATCATAATTTTACATCTTATATATTTGTACAAGTAACCAATTTAAGTAGAAATCACGACGGTAGCCCGTTCAGTCAAAGCAAAACCATTCATTCATTAAAATATCACATATCACCCGTGTACAGTACTAAGAGTTCAAATTTAAAAAAATCTTAAAAAACCTTTTTGCGGCCATTTACCTGATCATCATTCTGAAACAAAAATAAATTGAATATTTGAACTGGTTCGATAGATATCGAGGATATATCCAAAACACATTCCAGGTCGTTTCAGCTCTTAGGAGTCTGAATTTCGAAAAACCCAATTTAGATTATTTTACTGGCGTCTTTTTGACGTGAAAAACACGACAATGGCCGGCTGGGTTCAAAATAAATAGACGATTAATTAAAGAACACATTTCATCTCGTTTCACTCGTTTTAGCCTCCTTAGGTGCGGAAATTCGAAAATTCCTGAAATTTCTTTTCAGGTATTTGAGTAAGCAACAATCTTTAAAAAAAAAAAAAAAAAAAAAAAAACATTCGCTAAATAAAATATCAAAAATTGGGTTAATATGTATCGATTGTGAATAGAAAACAAATGTTACCCTCTTTTTACCTCTTTGGGGCCGAATTCGGAAAATATATTTAAATGGTTTTTGGATATTTAGATAAACATCAATATAAATCAAAGACCCCTTTGATATCTTGACTGGTACGATAGTTACGGGAGAATAATCTAAAACACATTTAACGTATCTTCGCCCCCTTAATTTAAGACTTCGAAACACCTTGAAGTCGTGTGTTATGTATTTATGTACATATGTAATTGATGTAAAAACCACGACGATTGTCCATTGGGTTCGAGCTGTATAGACGAATAATAAAAAACACATTTGCCTTTATTTTACTCTTTGGGAGTCGAATTTCGAAAAATCGAAAAATTCCTTTTTGGGTATTTACATCAGCATCATTTTGATGTAAAAAGCAACTCTGTATCCCGATGAATTAGATAGATTTCTATAATTAATCGAAAACACATTTCAGGTCTTTTCATCCCCTTAAAAGCTGAATTTCGTAAAACCCTTATATTGGCTAGTATGCATTTTTATGTGTTTTTCATTAAAGTAAATATCACGATGATAGGTCGTCGGGTTCGAGCTCTACCGACGTTTCTTCGAAAATACATTTCGCCCCTTTTCACCACCTTAGAGTTCGAGTTTCGAAAAATCCTATCTTAGTGTCCGTCTACGATCCGAGGGGAACACATACAAAACATTTCACACTTATAGGTCAAGATGTTTGGGCTGCAGTTTGATAAGTCCGTCAGTCAGTCTTCTCTTTTATACATAGAGATTGGGCGGTAGTATGTGTCGCTTTCGAGTAAAATAAAGAACTGTATTTAGAAAAAAAAAGGTATTGAAACCACAAAATCCATAACAATGGTAAACTGTAACCTTCATAATTTTCAGTGCGATTATTTCCAGAACTCCATAGTAAACAAATATAAAAAATTTACGCGTTTTAATATTAAAATAATTTTAACATTCGTAAATTTTTTTTGCAGAGGTTCTCGGAGAGGAAATCTGTTTTAAAAATAAAACACGAATATTATTTTTAACTTGGTTACTATAGAGTCGTACTAAAAGTTATGGAAATTAAAGTTTACCATTTTTATGGATTTTGTGGTTTCAATCCCTAATTTTTTTATTTCCGTTTTTAATTTATTACTCGACAGTAAAGCATACTACCGCCCACTGATACATAAATAAACGTCCGCTGAAAGAACATATACTCAACTAAAATTTTCCCACCGAATTACGACCAGGAGTTCAGATTTTATTAACGGTTAGGTGTTTCCAGTGATCCAGTCGTTCGCTCGAAATCGCCATACCCCTTAAGCATGGCTCCACTGGAACACTGTGAAGTATTTCCAAAAGAGTTTTATTTGCAACATTACACCAGGTGAGGCTGATAAATGACAGTGCGATGTTCTTTTAATTCTAATGTAATACAAGTTTTCTAGGTTGATACATTGACAGTAATATAAATGTAGATAAACACATTGACTTAATAATTCCTAAACTCAGTTCAACGTGTTTTGTTCTCCGAAACTTTCCTTGTATTCTTGAATCTACTGCTCTCAAATAAGTTGATTTTGTACTCTTCCACTCAGTTATGTCATTTGGCATTACGTTTTGGGCTACTTCATACAATAGCTTACAAACATTTCATTTGCAGAAAAGAACTATCAGGATCATTGTGGGCTCAAGGAAACGTGAGTCATGTCGCTTAACATTGAAATATTATGTGGGTTGACTCTTACATATCAATATATTTACCCCATAATAATGTCAGTAATAAATAATCCCTCCTCAAGGTAGTTGAAAGTTATCATATTAGAACACAATCACTTACATTGTTACTTTTACACAGACATTAATTTGAAACAAAATATAAAATATGTGCATGTACTCAGCTTTATGTCCTGATTACACACTCGCATGACTAAAACAAGTATGGTAACTACACAACCATGCAAATTGTTTTTAAACTGTTGTTCTTATTTAGCTGTAGATCCTTATCTAATTAGCTAAGGATTAGTTTCCATTGTTCAGAAGTCTTAGATATATTTAACAAACAGGGTGTCTACCATTTAGAACAGTGCTGTAGCGTGTAAGGAATAAGTTTTCTTGTATAATTGTTAATTATTTTCCCTACTTAATTATATATTTAAGAAAACTTACATTAAAGTGTACTTCTATGTATTTAAAATGCTAGATTAACATTAAACATTTTTTCTTGGGCATCTGTACATTGTTAAAAACAGCTGATATTTGTATACGGAAGACAACGACGGCCAAGTGGTCAGACCACTCGCCTCCCACCAAGGAGATCCGGGTTCTGTCCCTGGATTGTTCTTGTGTGGGAAATGTGGCTGATGTTGACGTTGGCCGGCAGGTTTTCTCAGGGTTCTCCCAACTCCTGTACACTTGCATCCCGTCTCTGTTCAATCTGACATCATTCATTTCATCTGGTTCCCTCCAGGTGAGGGGTTGTTGGTTTGCCGCCGCCCCACGCCGTAATAAGGACCCGGTTGAAACGTTACGAAGAAAATCCTTATAGCATCGCCACGGTCTCCTGCGCCTTATCACGATATTTTCATTCCGTATTTGGAAAAATACCAGCCTGCTTAATGCGACTCAAACATGCAGTAGAATCCTGCATTGAACTTTGCTTCATACCTTATATGATTACAACTGTAGGGTCACAGCATAACGTATCATAAAATAACAAATACTATAAAATCACATTGCGCCAGTTCAGTGCTTCGCGCATAGAAGCGGCATTGTTCTTGACGTGCGTGTATTGCGATAAAAACAACTGTTTCGGCAGCTAAATACATAAACTCAAAGGATCAAGTTTAAAAAGAAATAAACTGCAACGTCAGCTTCTTAAGGGGCCTCCCTAGATAGGCTGCGTTTGTGTGTGTGGCGCTGGAGCGGTAAGAGTGACGCTAAACGGCGTATGTAATACATTATCGCCTCTCCGCGCAAGCCACTCAGTTGACTGCAGTGCTTTACTATTATCCTTTTCCCTATGGGACTTTAGCGATGACAACATTGTTTAATTTGTAGGCAGCATAGTTCAAAGTCTTACGTTTGTTTCTATAGTTGTGTTTTCGAACCAGGTATTTATTTTTCCAAATACCGCGGTTTGGGAAACCCATTGTTGATAGCGACATAGTTTGAAGTGCGTGTTTTTGGTAGATATACAAATATATTTTGTTTTTAAATAGTTTCGTCAAAAAATAATAGCCGTAACTAACTGCAACGCGATTGGAGCGCAGGTAGAGTGTCCTCGTAAGTCTGCGAGTTCAAAGCTAGCCGAAAACATGAAAATAAGGTTGACTGTTGATTTACACCAGTCACGGCAATATGTGCCAGTGTATGAACAGATTGAGACCGACTCGAGTGAAAATATAAAACAAGTAGAGAGCGATGTTGTGGACATTACGATTTGACCAGCGACTTGACTAATACCGAGAGACGAGACACACAATGAAGAATATCCACTAGGTGTTCCCGCCTTCTGGCAGATCACATTGTGTGTGAGAGAAGACCGGGGTGAAGGTTGGGTCGACTAGCGGGACATTCTTGATCCCTGTCTGATCCGAAGAATGAGTGAGGTGACGGTGAACTCTAAAATATAGTTTGTAAATTTGCCACATGCGCGTATAGAAGGGCTAAGAAAGTACGTATCATGAGATAAGTGTGGAGCAGTGACGGAATGAGAGATGTGCGGGAAACAGAAGTTTCCCGAGAAAACCCGCTGGTACGTTTCCCACGCGTGAAAAATCCAGGACAGAACCAACCGGGAATCAAACCCGGATCGCCTAGTTAGGAGGCGAGAGTTCTGACCCCTCGACCACCGTCGTTGTGATAATCGTAGATTTATTAGGACGTCAAGTTAATGATTCAGGCAGGAGAATTAGCGAACACCTGCAGTGACTTTGAAAAGAGTATAACTTTGACTTACACGTTGTGAGAATGTGGTTTCTGTCCGTATCCTCTTGTATATGTCATAAATTACGGAGACCATCTCCAGGCGACTCGTTTTTTCACTGTAAATGAGGGTAAAACAACATTCCGAACGCCAATTGATTTCACGTGTTATGCAAATGCGAAACACATTAACGCGAGAGGTGCTAGCAGCAGTTTGGACGGAGTTTCGTAATTCAATTGATCGGTGCCTGGTTTCACTAGGACGTGAGAGAGCGACCTGCTAGTTCAGTCGTCTGCTATGTTTCCACACTTTCCCCGTCCACTGGCCTCTCCTCTTACCCCATCCCTACCTTCTGCTTCACTGCGACCAGTTAAACACGTGGTCACGAAGTTCACATTTCTGATCACACTTGTAATTTATGGCGTAGCGGCTTACTCTCCTACTGAATAGAAATAACACAAGAATATATCGCTTATAACCGTGACGCACGTGTTAAAGACAGTTAAGCATGTGTATAAATGATTAAATTTCACATTCAGCTGTAGCCGTACTACTTGAAGATAGTTAAATGATGACGTGTTACATCACCGTTACAAGATAGGCCACGCGTACTAAAATAAGTGATCTGCTAAAATATAGGTTCAAACACATGATTTCGCTTGTTTCTTCACTTTAGGCTGCATGCGTTCACTTAGTCGTCGATGGATTTTCCAGTGCATGTCCAGTGGTTCCATCGACATTTCAGTGCATGTCCAGTGGTTCCGTCGACATTTACAGTGCATGTGCAGTGGTTTCATCGACATTTACAGTGCATGTGCAGTGGTCCTGTAGACATTTCCTGTACATGTCCAGTGGTTCCATCGATACTTCCTGTGCATGTACAGTGGTTCCATCAACATTTACAGTGCATGTCCAGTGGTTCCGTCGACATTTCTAGTGCATGTCCAGTGGGTCCATCGACATTTCCTGTGTATGTCCAGTGGTCTCATAGACATTTCCTGTGCAGTTTTTAATTGGTTCCGAAGACATTTCCTGTGCATGTCCAGTGGTACCATCGACATTTCCTGTGCAGTTTTTAATTGGTTCCATCGACATTTCCTGTACATTTAAAGTGGTTCCATCGACATTTCCTGTGCATGCCCAGTGGTCTCATAGATATTTCCGTCCGATGGATCCGATGGATACATCAATTGAACGAGTCTAAACAAAAACTTAGTTTCCGAACGTCCGGTGTAACACCGGTTGATACATCGGAGAGTTTCCTAAAATGCGGATTGCCGATACACTGATAATCAGGCTGCGTACGTACTGGTTTCTAATTTTTATGACCTATAATTTGAATAGTACCATGCCGGAAACAGAGCTATTGATCTTACCTTTTAGTAGACATAAAAACTGAACCAGGAGTTCATAATTGTGTAATTTTTATTTAATATAAAAAATTATAAATTTTGTTAAATTAGTTAAAAATTCATACGTATGATTTAATAGTTCCGTGGTTATGTCTACCGATAAATCAATAGCTATGTTTCCAGTGTGGTACTATTGAAATTTTCGGTAGGGAAAAATAAGGAAATTAAGCCAATAAATCAATTAGCTGGACGTTACTAGCGCTCTCTTAACAAAACACCGGCTGCTTTCCCACGTCAGATTGATTCCCGGGGGAGGCAGTCCTGATATTCCCAATTGGCTTACGTTGTTGGCTGGTTTCTTAGGGATATTCCCATGTCCTCACGTAGATGCATTCTGCCATCTAAATATACACTCACTTTATATTCTCCTGGCTCAAGGCAAGTACTCACCATATTCCATCCTCTCGACCTAAGCTATGTCTGCGGTGTTTTCAAATGCGATATTTGGGTGTTACCCTCGTAGCAAAGGAAACGAGGATCTCTGTGGCGGGTGGCTGGTAGTCCAAACATTACACCAGGGGCTTTATTCTCTAACTTCAGCTCTGGTCAAGATCGTCACTCGTGACTGTCATTATACTGCATTCCTTAACACCTCGCTTTACCATGTTACGGGCATTAAGGAATTCGCCCGTATAAATTTGCGAAATATTGATAGGTAAATTGACTTAGGTATTTTGGGGTAAATAGTGAATAATCCCTGTGTTTCTGAAGGACAGAGGCTCTCTCTCTCTGGTTTAGAGAAGCGACGTCTTGGTGACGCCAGAAAAGGGTTGTCGAGAGCCATCTGTCAGCTCGTGACATGAGGATGGGGGACAAGACTGACTCTCTGGACTGTGAAAAATATCCGAGCAGAACTTATTGTCTGGTGTGAGAAGGAGGCTAGTCATGGACCCCACATGGCGTTACTAACTCTCCACCTCCTATCCCCCTGCTTTTACAGGCACAAAACGAACAGGGTCACGCCAAACGGAAAGGAACAGCCAATCAAGGGCCGAGCTGGCCATACAATGTAAAATAATTATTAATTAATATAAAGTGTTTTAATGTTAATTTTTGAGAAGCATATGTTAACCGTGTGTTGTAAATAATTATGTAATATTAAGCCAATGAAAATGAAAAAGATATAAATGTCGGTTCCGTAGGGAGCCGGAAAGGCAAAGATAGGGGGCGTGGCCGGTGCGAGAATAAGAGCACACCGATTGGTTGGCGAGTTTAAGCTCGGAGGTGCGAGTCGCCAGCAGAGACGCGTTTTTAAAACTTATGTCTAGGTACGTACACGATGAAGCTAGCTTCGGTTGTTTCCGTAACCTTGCTTCGGGTACGACCGGCCTCTCCACTTCCCCTTGCAAATCTTCTAGCGAACTTAAGTCTGCGCATGCGCAAACACTAAGCGCGTCGCAAACGCGAGGTATTGCAGCGAGCACATGTAGCTCGCCAAGCTTCCCCTCTCCATTCTACCATTCCCACCCGCAACAACAAGGGCCTGCCTGATGCTCGCATTTTGGCCCTCCATTCCCCAGCCCTAATTAAAAAAGTTTGATAAAGTATTTGACCCACAGAGAAATATTACAGTGCATTATTGTAGAAGCCACATCGACCAGAAAAAAAAAAAACTAGAAATTGTATTGTTTGTATGATACTTCCTTCTATACTTTACAAGGACCCCATAACGAATGCAAGTATTTATCTCCATCGTGTATTAGATTTAAAGTGTATATGATTTTATTAGCCGATGAATGCCAGTTAAGAAATTTACGAACAGAAAAATTTTACTTCAGGAAGAATTAAATGCTCCGATAATAATTTTGGTTTCTTTGAATAATAACAGATTGATTTTCTAAGTCAAATTAAACCACATTATTCATACTCATATTATGTTCTTTCTGAAAGCAATGCTGTAGCATATATAAAATATGAAACTTACTAGCAATAGTAGCATTAATTTGTTTGGTGTGGCTTTGTTAAGTTTTGATTTAAATCCTGTTATATTTATGAAGAAGAGTGTCAACAAGATTACATTTTCGATTTGTTTCGAGTTGTGTTAAACTAAAACACTAAAACACGGGGTCGTCAGAAGTGGAGGCGCAAGGGGTTAATTTAGTTCCCTTTCCATCTTACGACAGGCAGCTACGAACAATGATAATCGTTCTTAAGTCTTGAAAATGTGTTAATGGCTTCAGGTGCGATACTCTCGATACTATGAAGAACATACTTATTTGAACTCTATGATTAGTTTATTTTCATTGTTTGGACTACAGTTAACAACAATAATAGCATAATTAATACAATTACACTTGTACAGTATGTATTGTTATGTATGTATATATATGTACACATATAGGATTAGAGGGCTATTACACCTGATGTAAATTTGCCCGTTTGATGCGTGGAGACAATAAAGCGGTAAAGTTCAGCTTTCCACACTCGACGGTTACAGCATCGCTTCTATTCGCGGCACGCCAAACTAGCGAGCAGTGTTTTACTACTAGTCTACAACTCTTTTTCCTATGGGACCTAAAGAGGAAAATTTTACTTTTGAAACGTTTGTAATAAAGACCAACGCATGCTTCCAAAGTTGTGTTTTACGAATCTGGGTGGAATTTTTTCAGTTACAGCTGTTTTAAAAAAGCCGTTTTCAGCCATTTTAAGCCCCCCCCCCCAAACGTGTTTGTAACTACTAGAACGTTGCATTTTTAAAGTTTTAGAAGCCTAGTTTTAACTGTATGTTCTTTTTTTAGAATACGTTTAGCTGTTTCGCATAAAAAAGAATATGCGCAGCACGATACGCTACAACATTGTTCATGCGTCAGGTGCACAAGCCCCTTAAGAAACACACATTTGATTGGTACTTGCAGCAGCAGAAGCATCTGGAGTGCGAAGACAGGAAGGAAGTGGGCTGAACGTCTCGTCGACAGCCAAGATCACCAGAAACGGCAACACATACACAACAATAGTTCAAAGGAACTTGGGAAGGAATCGGTCGTGACCTTACGTAAAGGACTCCATCCCAGTATTATCCCAAAGTGATTTCGGGAAACAATGGAAAACAGAAATCATTATGACCGAAGACTGGAATCGAACATGTATGCATGTGGTTAAGTATATTTTTGAATAAAATGAGAGGACGAAAAAAGTTTTTTTATAGCGCAAAACTTAGGGAAATATTGCCTTTTCTAAATATGAAACAAAATACTTCTACACCACCGCCAAAATGCTTTCTTTTTGTAATACACATTTTGTTTAAAACTTTTCTATTATTTTTTAGCAGTTACATTTAATGTTTTGCTGTGTGGTGCTAATATGCTAAAATTATTGTTTTTTTTTTTTTGTAGTAATTATTTTGCTTATAAAATCTTAATTGTTCTTAAAAGCTGTATTTTCATGCTTTGCTCTGTTATGCTAAATGTGATTGTGTTTTTTACGTAATTAGATTACATGGACAAAAATCTCAAAATTTTTCAACAATTGTAGATATTTATTTCTTTGCAACGCTAATATGTTAAAACGACTGTGTTTTTGTAGTAATTACTTTGTTGAAACATATAAACTTTTTTTAAATATATTACGTTTTTAAAATTGACTAAACGAATACAAAATAATTTCTCCCATTAAGCTGTGTATAAGATTTCAAACGAAAAAAAAAAATGGTACGCATGCAATAGATTGTAACAAGGAATGTAAAGAGTAGCTGTCGTTGAGAAATTCACAGAACCGTTCATATAATTTGCAGTGCAATAAAATTGTTAATAACTTTGGGGAACTATTCATACATCAGTTATCTATAACAAGCACTCCACTTTTTTTTTCGTTAAATCTTTCAAATGTTTTCATGGGATGAATTATTTTGTACTTTACAGTCGGTATTTAAAATTGGGGTAAATTTAAAAATATATTTATTTAAAATTATTTCCTGCTTTCAAGTCTCGTGTTTGCGAAATTTTGCAATCATATATATTAAACTTACTACTATTTTTATTACAATTTCCCCCTCTTATATTGCAATATCATCCAGTTCTGAGCTACGTCTAAGGTTTCAGGACTCTAGTTCACCAGGAAGTTAGTTTAAAATCGATTACAAAATTTGTACCTAGTAGCGAAACCAGAAAGCGAGATAATAAAACCCTAAATTAGTACACTGTTTATTGTTACTAAATATACGAACAGACAAGAAAGCGAGATAATAAAACCCTACATTAATACACAGTTTATTATTACCGAATAGACAAACAGGCAAGAAAGCGAGTTTGTAAAAACGTGTTTAAAACTCTGAAATTTGTTCAACATTTGCACTTTATGTTTTAATATTTTCGGCTGATAATATGATAAAGTGATTATGTTTCGCAGTAAATAATTTGTTTAAAAATATCTCGAAATTTTTCCAACAGTATCACTTTATATTTTGCTGTATTGTGACTTGTGTTTAACAAGGAGACGTGGCGAGACTCGACAGTCTAGTGCTTTGACGCTAGTATCGAGGAGGTGGGGTGAGTACCGGACAGCGTCGACTATGATGAGGGGGGTGGGCAAGGAGAGGTCGCGATACCGGACATACCCGAATCAAAGTTACGGAAACGTCCGAAGCTGGTTTCATTGTGTAAGTACCTAGACATAAGTGTTTTTAAAGAGTTACTCTGGCTTGAGAGCCCGATGTGGGCAGACGCGGGAGCCTAAGTTTCGCTGAGAACAATTTTGTTGTTACTCCGTCTTGGTAGCTCTGTGTGGGCAGACGCGAGATGACCACGTGATAGCCGAGGTTGGATTGATATTAAGTTGTCGGTACTAAAAGACGTACTGCCACGATTACGAAAGTCAAGGATTTTCCGTCGCCAGACGAGCGTGAAAAAAAACTTGTTTTAATGTAGATAACTCCTTTATAATAAATTCATGTTTATAACGTCCAAGTTACAAAAGAGCTATAGTCTAGTATAAAAAGTAGTGAAAGGGAAGATAGTAACTAGAATATTAATATACTCGGCAACACTGTAGTCTGTGTACTCTAAACCTTCGTACATCTTACGAAGTAATATTTTCACACTTTTCACAGCGTCTTTTCAGTTACTAATTACAGTACTTAAATTTAGTTCGAAACCGTACAAATCATATCTGTTCCCATTTAGAATACCGATTTTATAAGTTTTTACATTAACTAGCTTCGAGTAGGAAGTTAGTGTAGGGCCTACAGTTTGTATAAGCGGTAGCAGCACAGTAGACTTATTGCGCTAGTGTTATATAACACCAAGAGAATGTTGCACGCGTACTGAACTGAATGTGTTGTTTGCGTGGGCAGTTAAGGTTAATATACACAGAATTATAATCTACGAAACGTATTTAATATTTAATGGAAATTAAAATAACGGATTTCTGTTCTTCCAAGCTATGTTTCAATCGGATTTGTTCTCCAGCGAAGATGATTGTAGAATACAACTTAAATATGTCGACCATTTCCAAGAACTTAGTCTCGTAACAACACACAAGAACCCGATCTTTAAATAAAGAGAGTCACAAAACTTTTGAAAGAAAGTCACGGCGCCATTTTTAGTTACAGAATACCAATTCTCGTCGTAAATATAGTTACCGACCAACTGTCTTTGTATAAAGACCGAATAAGGGGCTAAAAAGTTAAGGAATAGGCCCCCAGCGCGTCTCTTTCTGCCACAGCAGAACAAAGTCAACAAAAGGTCAGATGACGTGTTAGGTTAAACATAGTCTCTTCATGACACAGAGACTCTCTGACTCTTCGAGCAATAGCTAGTGTTAACTGGTGAAGACCGGGCCAGGCTGTGTATCACTCGTATCCTCACTCAGCTGTTCGTGGCAGACTCAACTCTTCTCACAAGTCTTTCTTAAGTAAATTAATCCCTAACATCTCAGATTAATACAATTTTTCGCCGTTCTGCTTGTAATCAAACAGCTTTCGTTCTGACTGCTGTAGAGCTTATCTGTGTAATTTTGCGTTTTATCAGTGTGATCGTTGAACAATTCTTACAATGGATGCAACTTTGTATCGAAAACAATTTCATGAACGCGCAACATCGTGAGCGTGTGTTGCTAAGTCGCAGAAGATCCAAGAAGAAAAGTTTTATTCTAACAAAGAAAATCCAGGATCATCTGTTGCCTTCAAATACAAAACTCGCCGTCATTCGCTTGCAATGTCGTTCACCCATGAAAATGCTTCAGTTTATATGTTGCTAACTTATTTTTCCTGAAGCCCAAACTGTAAGCAAAATACGAAATTCCAACGTATATTCTCAGGTTCAGCTGTCAAACAATTGCCAATCAGGACCTTAGAAACTTTAGAGCTGTCTTTAGGCACTCATCTTTCTTGTGTTGTAATCGTCATATAATACAAATACGTCTAGGAAAGTCGACAACGGGAAAACTGAACGAGTGTTGATAATCCTGAGCAAAAAGTTCGTGCAGCAAGTAATCATAGAACAATAGTTGGAATTATTTGTATGATTGTTGACTACACATTCAGTTGGTTAGTTTCTTCTCATTTTGTTGCTCATTTCTTCGTGCTTAGTTACAAGTAACTGTAGGTTTCCTATGACTTAGCAATATTCGCTGGCAATATCGTATAAAGAATAAATCACTTCAGTTTATTATTCTTTCCCACTGCAAAAATATTCGAAGCGCACACTACGCATTAATTAATATAACGTAGATACACCTAATTAAATACGTTTTACTCGTCTTCTTTACGTCATAGGTGATAATTAGCAAGTACTTAGATAAATCTGCAGCATTACACTTTTCTCTCCACTTTACAGTTTATGAAGTAAAATGGTTCCGCTAATTAAATGAGTTTTGTTCATGTCTGATCACGTGAGGAAGACGTCATCACTGCGATGATAAAAAAAGGACAAGAACCTAGTGCAGTTTTAACACCACTTGAATGGCTACTGCAAATAGCCGCGTTGTGGACTGAGAACAAAGGCAGCATAATTCGCCAAGAGTCGATGATTGCTGAAGGAGGTCTAGGTACTTTGGGCTGCTCGTTGTATGTGTCTACGACTGTACACTGCGCAAATTAACGCAGTTCTATGTCGAATGTAGTTAGTAACACTGCCACCCGCTAGAAGTCACCACGCGATCATCAGAGTTATGGATCCTTTATATAACACCGTTGTTATAGGCTTTACGTTTATATTACGGCCAGTGTAGTATGTCAACTACTCCACGTCAACCATTGTGCAAGAACGTAGTGAACGCGAAGCAATAAACATGACATCAAATACTCAATAGCGACTATACACATGTCTGTGTGTAGGCGTGGATGCCTTCTGTCGTGCTGCATGAAACTACAATACCTGCAAAATGTTACATTTTTACTGCTTACGACAAAGGGCAAAAGTATATTGTTACAGTTTATCGATAATTTGATGGCCATGAACTTGAGTTTTCCTTCTTAAAAACATCGAATAAGTGTAACGATTCCGGTATGGAGGGATATATCTGACTCAGTTGTTCATTAATGAGCGGAACAGAATATTATATAAATACCTGATTTTAGTAACAATAAATGTAATTCTGGAATAAATGGCATACTTGGCTAATCTACTCTTACGTCGAATTACATATTTTTTTAATTTTTGCAATGTGTAAGATAATGTAAGATACAGTATTTCTACTCTATAACTCTGCACATATGGGGCCGCGGTGGCCGAGTTGTCATATCACTTGCCTCCCACTAAGGCGATCCGGTTTCGATTCCCGGCGGGGTCGGTCTTCGGAATTTCGCGTGTGTAAATCGTGCCGGACGATGCCATTGGCCGGCGGTTTTCTCGGGCGTCACCCGTTTCCTCCGCCCTTTCAATACAGTGCTGCTTCATACTCACTTAATGTCACCCCTCACCAGCGCTAAACACCTCGGTGTTAAGGCCGATCTTTCATTCATTTTAAACCATTGGAAATAACTCAAACATTTTTTAACCAAATGCTTTGAAAAAATTTGAGACTGTGTACAGTCATACAATACACAATTCTGCCAGAGCGTTTTTTTTAATAACGTACCTTTTGTTAGCTAAAAATTATTTTGCTTCGTTTTGGCTTATCTTGACAGCAAAATATGTGATATTTCAGAGACTTGTGTATTGCAACAAAAAAATTCAGACGCAAACGATGATATATAAGAGTTAAAACTGCCAGAATAAATTTTTATATATGTGTAAATTTCTGTTAAAAAAATAGTTTTGAAACCACTGCAAACTAAAGAGCGAGGCCTTAAGCGCTGACCAATATCTCTCACTTCATTCCGTTTCAGTGAGTTGCGCGAGAGGTGATACCGCGCCAGATGAGCAAGTAACACACGACCAGTAGGCGGGCACTCGTGTGAGTTACTGCTGCATGACTTGGCTCGGTAGCGCCAGCAGTGCGTAGAGGCGATGAGATGTTGTTGAGGCGTGCCTATGTCGCCCTTAGCTGGTGCGCTCTTCCATGTAGTTATAAGCTGAAGTGGAGGATCACTGGTAGGTTACATGTCGCCGTGACTGTGGTGAGGTCGCGTGACATGAACCCTGTTCACGGTCTGTCAGCACACGACAGCCGCGTGTAACAGTGGCACAACTCTCATACATGTCCTGTAACAACCACACTGCTGCACTTAATTGTCCCTCAGTACTGGTACATACACGCCTATCTCATATATATAGTCACTGCCAGCGACTTCGTTCCTGTCGTTTACAATGCAATGGTTCTTTAAGTCGTCAAAGGTTCAGCCTAATTACACGAAATTATCTTGTAATTTTTAAAGACATATATTTCTTTTTTTAAGATCTTACCCGAAACTTTTTCTTCCCAAAAATAAAAATAAAAATATGTCGAAAAAAATAATTTTTCCATGCAGAATTTGGCAGTTAAATTTAATATAAGGAATACCATTATACTACTGATAATAATAATATTACGATTATAAAATATAGTAAAAGATTTTTTAACTTTCCAACTATTTTTTTGAATTTTGAAAATTTTAAATAGCACAAAACTATATTAAGGGTTTTTAAAGACCAATTAAGAAATTATTATAACTTAAATTTTAGGTACCCCATTCTGCCCCTTCCAGCCCTTTTTTCTTTTCTTTTTGTTTAAATTTTTGTCAGAAAATTTTGCTTGTACACGTACAATTAACCGAAGTTTCATCACAATTGGATGAATGGCATAGAATCGCATATGTTGCTAACACACAGACAAGCAGTCTTTTCTATATAAATATATGGTGGAGAACAACCACTCAAATTTTATAAATTAAAAAATCATTCACAACATACTTGGTAGAGTAACAATTTGTATAATATGCTAAAGGAATTTTTAACATATTATTTAAATTCCCAAATCTAAAGTCTGTTGATTTTTAACCTGGTAGGTATCTCCTTGAAATTTAGCATTTAGTCATCGTGAAATATGTTACTTCAATTTAAACATGTATACTAATAACTAACCAGCTTAAATCGCATTTAAATATAATATACTGTCCGTACATTATATTTCTATTAATAAGTTAATGTGAAGAAGTAACATGACTTATTGAGAGCCGAAGAGAAGTGGATTGATGCAAGACAAAGAGTGTTATCGTAAGAGTTGAGAGAAATTAGAAACGTCCATATAAAAGAATAACTCACACTTCGTAAAGCAGCTACGCTTTGAACGGTAAACTGTCACACAAACGCTGAGCCTGCGAGCAAATCACTTGAACACAGAGATTCTTCTTTAAAACGGAATACGTTTCCTGCCTCGCAATACCTGTACTTCCCTACGTTTGTTAACAAATGCTTCTCAGGTGCGGTACTCACTCTTGCAGCTGGAACCACAACACTGCGTAGTTTTCTTCAGTAACTAAATTTTAGAATTTTTAAACTGAAACCAAGACCTTTCAAAACACAGCATGTACCCTTCGCTGTCATCGCATGTAATAGTTAAAATAATGTTTGTACCTTTGCTACGGAAAAAAAGGTCGTGACAACTTCTACAATTGACTCTTGTTTTAGTGCATATTTTATAGCGTATACAGCCATCAATAAGTTATTTTCACCATAGTAGGAAGTTTACATACCATCGACATGTTTTTCATTTACGAAATTTTCGTACGGAGTTTGTCAAAGTGGTTACGTTTTACTTGGTTATGTACTGTGAATGGTTCTGTTCATTTAATTTACTTCATCGGGTTTTAACTTGCTTTCTGACCAAGCTGATAAAAGAACACCGAAATTTAAATAAAAAAACTTCTCATTAAAGATTGCTGAGTATTCGTATCTAAGTGATATTTTCTCTAAAAAGACGAGACTGAAAACCTTGCAAGTTGTAATATCAGCAAAAAAATATGCTTTTAATGATATATTTTGTAATATAAATATGATGGCCTTACATGTGTGGCTGTAAGTACAAACTCACAGTGCATTTTTGTCTCATTTATTTAAGCAATAAAAAAGTCTTCCAAATAAATACAATTTTTACTTCTAAATTGAAACTTTACTTTTAATGTATTACTTCGTGTTCACGCTCACATATTTTTGTAACTACAAAGAGAATCAACCCCATTCAGTGAAAACATGCACTACTACTTTATTCTATTTATAAAAAAACCAATAATTGTTGATCTAAGGTGATAACAGCACATCGACATCCAACAGCAAGCTGTCTGAGAGTCAGTAGAAATTTGTCACATTCTGAAATGAGATCCTGCGATGGAGAAGCGAGGAACTGAAAAGGGTAAGGATATTAGGAAAATCCTGAGAAAACCCGCCGGCAAATAGCAACGTTTGCCACGTTTCTTACAAGTGAAAGGTCAGGGACTGACCGCGTCGAAACTCGAACCCGGATCATCTTGACGGGAGGCGACTGTCCTAGCAATGCTGAAACAGTAGTCCCAGCTTTCTAATGAAGTTAGTATTTTCTTGACTCACGCACACGTACTGTAGGCCTACGCTTTTCAATAATCTCTAAAATAAGCCGAAGTTATAGAAAACTATTTTATTTTGTTACTGTGCGAATACTTCCGTTAACATATCGCGTACTACTGTTAATTAATGTCAAATTGGTCACCATTGGTTGAAAATGCTAGGCACTGAAACCAACTACCCTTCCGGAGAAAATATTAAGTACCTTACACTCAAATACGTATTCCTAAATTGGTTTTCAGAGTGTGAGACTGTGAGTGCAAGTATCGAGAGTTCGTAAAGGTGTGCTCTATATTCCATGTAGTGTTTTTGTTTATTAATTTCACATTTGGTGTGTAGTACGTTATCAGGTACACTTAATAATAACTATAATATTTCAGAGACAGACACTGGATGCACTATACCAGCGATAATAATGTTGACTGTAGAGCAAGAGTGTGAATGCTTTCCAAAATGATTTGTATGGAATTTTGGGAGTAAGTGCTTGCGTGTCAGTGGACATAACTGTAACTATCACACAACCCTGTACAGTTCTACACAACTGCAGACCTACCTGGCAACAACACACGAGCTGCCAGTGGCTGTACATGAGAATAATAAATCCACTTGGAAAACCTCGCTAATTTTCAGATCGCTCAAGAAGCTCATAGATGTTATTATATGCAGATATAAGTAGTTACGTTAGAAAGATTGTAGTAATAAAATTCATTACAGTGAATATGTAAATATCTCTATAACTTTCAATTAAATGAAAGTAATAACTAAATCTGGCCTTCTTAAATCACGCACGATGGCTGATTGTGTTCGATCTTGTATCTAGTGACGTCCACTTGTGAAATAAAACGGCAGTTCAACCTTTTCCGAGATATAACTGCCTGTCAGATGTTGTTATGGCGTTCTTAAAATTAGTATATTCCTTACATATCAGCTTCTACTATTTTTAAGAATCTAATTTAGTCTTTCAGTCCCAACGTTTTCATGCATATGAACTACACACTCATTTTGAAGAATGCGGAACAGCAACATATAGAAATCTCCGCTGTCGTGCTCCGTTATTCTATACAATAATTCTGAAGCAGATAGTCTTATCGAGAGCAGCCCTACTACTTAGATCGCTCTGGAATAAATACATATAATAGCCATTTTCTGCTCGACAGACACGCGTATGCCGATCTACATACTGCATCAGCTGTAGTGAAAGTATTTTCAAGATCCTGTCCCTCTATAAGAACTACCACTTTATTATGCAGTTTTCTGACATCTTTTCGCTTAACACCAGAGTAGATCCAACAAAGAATTTTCATTTCTTGTCTGTCATTCCCAAGAAACTACATTAAAAAAAATAAAGGTTGCTGATGAAATTTAGTTCCCTATTTTGTTGTCGACCTGACCAAGTATTTATTCACCTACCTAGTTCCAAAATACGTGATTTATAAGTATCATATGCCAAGCCGTTTAGCTCTTAAAAGTGATCAAATGTAATGTTTCATGTAAATACAGTAAATTGTGTTACAATAGTCGTGGAGAGCCACTTACAATTTCATTGCATTCAGAAAACGTTTGTTTAATCTCACCTAACAACAATTTGTTGTATGTAATTTATATTCTATTTAGTTTTGCAACTGGCGAGAGTCGGGGGGTTTGAGAGGAGAATTGAAGTATTTCACACAGCGGAGAAGAGAGAAAGATATAAACATGAGATGCTAGCTGGTCCGAGACCTTGTGTTGGCGTGGGAAACATAACTGACAGGCTAACAAGTAGGTCAACGCAGGGACGTGGCTTCACCTACCCCCTGCAATGAAATTTAATACTAACTTAATTATTATTAGCCATTATAAAGTGCCCAAATTTGTATATATGTTCGAGTATATGTAAATGTCAACCTGTATTAATTTTGAAAAGAAATATTAAACTGACACGGAGGAAAGGTCGTGTTTAGTTTGTCATTCGCCCAGAGACTCTACGATTGGTTGGGAGCATAAGGGGGCAGTTTATTTATAGAGATCGCTGCGAGAGGTTCGGTTCGGGAGCTGAGGGGACTCTTGTTGTGGCCGTCACAAGTTGCTGTCATGTCCAGGTATTCGCGGGATTCTGCCCGTATTTCATTAAGATTTGCTTACTTCGTGATCGTCACCAGAGTGTTGACGTACCCAAGGTTGCCGCTATCGCAGGCGTGTTTGGCCGCGAATTTCAGGCGCGTATACAGTATAGTGCGCCGCCTACCCACGCGTGAGAGGCTCAAAAGCGACGGAGCTGTAAGGTCGATCTTAATGCGCGCCTTAACGAACTAAGCTCTGAAATAGCGTGCAAGGTTCCCGACGAACTCTTTGTACTGTTAGACACTCAGCGGTGAACATATAGTTTTATTGGTGAAAAGTCTGCAACTAAGTTCAGCGCATGTCGCAGTCTGAGTTCCACATACATCCGGTTAGTACATTTTGAAGTACGGAAGTCTGAATAGTTCGTTTTGAGCCATGCTGGAGGGTTTAGAAACAATGTTTTAACGAGCGTGATGTCTTAACGACGATACTCTGAACTTGTCCGAAATTTGTTTTCTTTTCGTAAGTTGGCGCAATGGGCACACGTGGAATTGTTTCTTAGAAAGAACCTGTTTACGAACACACTGCAACGTATTTGAAGCGTGAGGTAGGCGGTTACCTTAAGGAACATTTTGTTTCTTGTCACCAAGGGTGGACGCTCGTGGGTCGCCGTTTCATGAAGACGCGGCGCGGTTGTTTCGTAGAGGAAACCAAGCATGAGATTCATAAATATAAATCATCTAGAATATATCGTGGGGCTGGCAGACTGAATTCGCATTTTCTAAAGTTTCCAAATAAATAAATAAAAAAATAAATTCCAGTGTTATTATTCAGTATTCGTAGCACCTGTCATAAGAACTGGGAAATTTATCAAATTTATACAAATAATTCTCTCCAAATAACCGAAGGTTACAGCATCCGTTACAATATTCTCTTCCATGGAATACTGATGAATTGTTCAACCGATAGAACTAAAACTTCATGGTTGCTATTGTTGAAATTTCCAGCGAAGCGAAGTATTTTTACATCCTGCAGTGCTTCTACACGTCATCCATCATTTCTGTCACTTGTAACATAGATATATGTTCATCCTAAACGAGAGCAGATATCAAAATCTATTACACTGTTTTCTTAAAAACAGTGTATATTATGTTAAATATTTTTTTCAACATCGGTTTCACCTAATTGTGCGATGAAGTAAATTCTCATTAATGAACTAATTAGCCAACTAAGAAGTATACTTCATAGTTAAAATTATGTGAAACGAAACAGTGCAATAGTTTTTCAATATCTGATCTCGTTTAGTAATAAAACATGAATCATCGTACAGCAGTAGAAACGATGGAGCATGTCTAAGCAAAGTATGTTTAACTGTTCACATTTCTGGAAGTAATTGTAGAAAAATGTACAGTTTCTGCCAACTATACGAAGACATTGTTACAGAGCCGCATTCTATTATCGTCACAGGCGAGATGGCGCAGCTGTACCACGCTGGACTTGCAACTGAGAAGACTCTGGTTGCGTTCCTGGCCTCTGCCATCCTGATTTGGTCTTACGTGGTTTGCCGACATCGCCCCAGGCTGGAATGGTTCCTAAACAACAGGCCGTGGCCGATTCTCTTCTCAGTTCTTCTCCTTGTGTACAGATGTGTGTAACATTCTCAAATGACCTCGCAGTCGACAACACGTACATCATAAAAATAAATTAATTAAAATATAACATGCGGCATTTGTGCGTCTGATATTGTCTCTCACAAATACGTCACTCAGGGAAAAAAGGCTAACAAATTGGGGAAAAAACTGTTTTCTTGGCAAAATCTGTTTTTTTTTTAATTTATTTATTCGTCTGTAAGTAATATTGTGTGAAGGTTTCCAGAGCACATTGTTTTGTGTCGGCAAGCCTATTCATATTCTATTGACAGAGGTGTTAAAGTATACATTATAAATGCCCACCTGTACGAACAAATCTCAGTGCTTAATCTCACATTAAGGAGGTCAATGATTTTATATTACTACAAATGCACTGTATAAAATAGTTTTTGTACTGATTCTAGGTCAATGACTTAACTTTTAACCATATATTTTCATGGTTCAAGTCTCATAACCTTACATTAGCGAGTTGTCTACAAATAAATTGTTTCGTAGTCATTTTTAGGTTAAATATAACGTTGCACAGTTGTTCTTGAACATTGCAGAAATAGTTGTAAAACGAAAATATATAATATTTTATAATTATACGCTACATTAACCACAGCCGTTTTTTAAATAACGCATATTTCTCATAAGTGTATAGCTAAACGTGCTTCACGTATGCTCATAAACGTAAATTAATATCGGATTTCGAGGATATCCAAGAAGAATCGAATAATTTGCGAATTTCCGTAAGCGTGCACTGCCAGCTCGCCCTCGAAGCACTATTTCTCACAAGTGCACTTGAAACATACAGTAAGAAATATGTTCTCGAACATTTCCGTCTTACGTACATACTGTTTTAGATCAATTAGAACGAATGCAGTATGACATCTCCCCGAAAACGAATCGAAATATGCACGTTTATAGTAGACACTGCGGTTCTGTACTATAAGCATATTCTTGACGTGTGCAGATTTGATTGGAGTGTATGCATAGAGAGTATGCCAAATACTTCTCTGAGCCACAATTTGCTTTGCAAGAATACGTTGCGATACCCGCATACCACTAAGAAAACAAAAAAGTAATCAACGATTATCTCGTAATTGTAAGTTATTCTAAAGTCTTAGGTGTTAAAATGTTTGCACATAACCTTGTAAACTGCTGGCGGTGAAAATTCTGAACTCTACAGAAACAGATTACAGTTATTATATTTGGGCGTGCAAGCTATTTGGAATGCCAATCTCATTTTCATGAAACTTGTAACTCGATGGTCTGGCTACTCTAATGGTAATACTATTTTTGTAATAATAATGCTGTTCAAGTTGACTTAGAATACTGAAAGGGTTTTGCCCGTTCACAACTATTAAACTTGCCGTAGTTAACTTGCAAGTACTGTACATATCTTTGTTCAACCCAAGCACACTTCAGAGCAATGCTACATCTGTGCTCATATTCGAAACCACGCATGCAATTAACGAATATTTGCAGTACTAAAAAAATATAATTTCCATGTTCCAAAAATATTGACAGGTCGATATTGTTAGACTCGCACCAACGATGTGTGCAACAATTGCACCGCACAACAATGTACGTAAGGCATACGGTGCAGAAGACACGGGAGCAGATTTACGGATGTAATTCCAGCACATATAGATATTCCACTGCCAGCTGTTGACGCACAACTAAGAAGGATTTGTCCGTTCATTGCAAGTTCTACATTAATAAATACTGCAAAATCACAGTCTGTTGAACACTTTCCTATGATGGCATTTTGTTGTTTTCAAGCAAACAAAATATTTAAACATCATAAACCATTATAAATATGAACTTCTAGCATTCTGCAAACAAAACGCCTCTTTAATTCATTGTTTTTCTCAAGACATGGAAGTATGTTTTAATGTATTTACAGCACCAACATAGATGTCTTACCACAAATCATATACGGAAACTCTAAACAAAAGATCTGCTGCGCTCAAACTACAAATAGTAGATATTATCAGGCCGTACAACAGTAATAACAAATTCTCCCGTTGATGATATTACTTAATACAAACATGACACTATTTTCTTGACCAATCAAACGTTCGTTAACACGGGAACGAACACCCTATGAAAATGTCGATCCAGCGTTCAGTAAAACTGAGTTTTTTAAGTGTCTTCAAACATTTATGCAAGTGAGATCAAGTTCTTACACCCTTAGTCTTAGATCAGTAAACTATTATTTACATACGTAAACAAGTGGCCAAGAGACAAGTGTGCGACAGTTGTATGCACCTATGTCGCTGTGTAAAGACAGTAACAAGAGACCGTTGTTAGCATTGGAGAACACGCTCAGTAATCCGTGTGAGGCGCTTACGAAAACGTAGTAGGAATAACCAACTCGGTAATATTAAAAAAATAATCGGATTTACACAAAGTCGTTGGATGTTTAAAGCTGTGTCCACACTATATGAAAAGAAGTTGTAAAATGTTATATAACGAAGTTGTTAACATGTTACAAATTGAAAAAAAAAAAAAAAAAAGTTAAGTTATACAACAAAGTTTCACAATTTGTTACAAGAAATGTGAATGAATATAGCTATAACATCATGTTATATCACAAATTATGTGTTATAATGTTATGATCTTCATGGACTGTCAGTAACTTAATATCTTGTACGACAAGTTGATAGATTGTCCACGCTGACACATGTGTTTAACAACATTATTTTTGTGTGTGTCTGCCCCACAATTACTATATGTAAACAAGGAAATCATTATGAATTCTTGTGCACGCAACATCCACGGTTCAGTCGTTGTTGTGATGCTGGATGTTTAGGTGTAGGCGTATCTATTGTCGGCTAAAGTAGATCAGGAAAAGGATAAAACGTCTCGCCTAATTTAATTTTTTAACAGAAAAGAAGTGCTGTGGGATCTCACTGATATTTTTGTCCACTCCACAGCCACATAGAGTTAAATATTAATAATAATAATAATACTATTTTTATCATTAATATTTGAATGTATGTATAGGGAGTGGAGAAAATAATTTCAGTTCCCTTGCCAAGACTTAATTCTTCCCATGCACTGTGTATTTTATTTATGTTTAAATACAATCAGTACTGAACTGTTACATAACGTGACTGATACAACAAACTGAAGTTCTATAACATGTTATAAAACAAGTTGTAGAGTTTGTATTATAACATGTTATGAAACAAGTTGTAGAGCTTGTAATATAACATGTTATGAAATGAAGTTGTGGAAATTGTTTTATAAATTGTTCTGTAACAAGTTAAAAATGTAACATGTTATTGCTATGTAGAATAACCCCAGCTTAACGTTTATTTTTCAAGCGTTCGAAAACTTGAAGAGTAGTGTGGTGCTTATTTTCATTCATTTGTGTAGTTTGTAAATAAAATTACGTATGTAATAATTATTTCATTATTAAAACTTGTCCTAGAGACTTCAATCAAGTACTTTAAAGTAAACTGCTGTGTAAAAAATTTAAACATACGTAAATAATAAAAGTATATTAATGAAATTTTTACAGGTGACGATAATAAATACAATAAAAGTCAAATATATGAAATTTCAAAAGGATTGAATAAATGGTTGGCGTATGTTTTATGATACGATAAGCCATTGTACCAGGAGGTCGCTGATTGGCTGTTAGTTGTCTCCATGGAAGAGAAGGGGAAGTTCTGTAGCTGTGAGGAGATCTAGACACACTTTTGTAGCATGTGATGGACGCGGAAGACTATTGCGAGGCATTATTTTTATTTCTCATTGAATGTAGAACCACCTACGTAAGGTAAGGGCACACGATTTAATAAGTCGGTTTGAATTTGCTTATATTGATTGAGCTATTAAAAAAAACAGATCGGGAAAAGCGTAGGTTTATCCTAATTACATGCCAGGAGGTACGTATTTATACCGCATTAAAAATATTTAATAGTCAACGATAGTGACGCCTATACTCTGAAGCATCGGGTCTATAACCCTACGTCACCAATAAATGCAATGGATTGTTTATTTACTTGAATTCCCGCCATTTGTAATTGATAAATTTATTCACGAACACTAAATTTGCCGTGCAGTCTTATAAAAATATCAACGAATAAGGAAAAGAAAATAAACGTTGCAGTAGTTTATTGGACTGCCTATTCAAAACCCAGTGAAATATAAAGAAGCGGTATATTACCGCCGTCGTAGACAAAGTTCGAATAGTGGCGAAGGGTATTGAGAGAGGCGACGAAGATGAACTGAGTGAAAGGAAGACAAACAAGAAGTTATTAGAATAACTGATAAGCCTACTTCCCTCAAAGAGGGTGCAAATTAAGCCTGAAAGTTAAAATAGTTTACGTAATCTGGGAGTATTAAATTATAATATTGATTTCGACGTACGACACACGAAATATACATACTTATAGTAAGTCAGCATACTAAGTAAGTCAGCTTACTAAGTAAGTTAATATAGGAGTACCCAGTTCAATTAAATTGTGAAAAATAAATTCTAAAATGACTTTCTATCATAAAAATAGCCACCGTTTTCAAAATATTACAAAAGGATGAACGAGAAAGGAGAAAGTCGAGTTAGCTTTATATGAAGCATATGTAACAAGTTTGATCAAATTCCTGAAATCATCTCATTATGAAAGTCATACTACACTAAAATTTAAAAAGGCTGCCATTTAAAAAAAAAAAAACGATAAAAACAGGATGAAAGTAATACACAAATTTCAAGTCAGCTTAATGTGCAATATATGTGTACCAAGTTTGGTAAAATTCTGAAAAATATTTCCTACGACATGTAACGCTACGCCAAAAATATAAAAATAGCAGGTATTTTGAAAAAAATAAACATATGATGAACGAAAAATACAACAAAACAGTAAAGTCAGCTTCGTATGTAGTAAATGTGTACCAGTGTACCAAGTTAGGTGAAATTTTGAAAAATATATCCAAAGATATTTACTACTATGCTAATAATGTACAAATGGTCGCAGTTTTGAAAATATGGACATAAAATAAACGAAATACACAAACTTTAAGTGAGATCGATTTGTAGAACATGTTTGTTAAGTATGGTGAAATTATGAAAAATATTTTCTAAGCTATTTAATACTATGCTAAAAATATAAAAATGGCCACCATTTTAAAATAAGAACATAGTATAAACGAAACACACACACTAAAGTCAGCTTCGTATATAGTACATGAGTACCATGTTTGGTGAAAATCTGGAAAATATTTCCTAAGATATGTTATGCTATGCTATCAATAAAAAATATGGCCGCCATTTCGTAAATATGAACAAAGGATCAACAACATACACAAAACTCAATACAGCTTTTTATGTAGTACATATGTACCAAGTTTGATGCAATTCTGAAAAATATTTCGTAAGATATGTTAAAAATAAATTAATGGACACTGTTTTGAAAGCATGAACATAGTATGAACCAAATACACACAACAGTAATTTCAGCTTTGTGCGTAGTAAATGTGTACAAAGTTTGATGAAATCGTGATAAATATGTCCTATGAGCTAAAAATATTAAAATGGCCACAGTTTTGTAAATACGAACATGGGATGGACAAATACACAATAGTAAAGTGAGCTTTTTATGAAGCATATGTGTACCAAGTCTGATGAAATTCTGAAAACTGTTTCCTAAGATATGTAATACAATGCTAAAAATGTAAAAAAGGCCACCAGATTAAAAACGGTTCCTTATATATCTAGCTTGATCGAAAATTGTTAAAATGGCGGCCAAATTGAATATATGAAATGGGCGTAAACGAAATATAAAAAAGTCAAGTCAAATTATAAAGTACTATACATGTACAAAGATTGATGAAATTTGGTCAACAGGTTCAAAAGTTTTTAGAAGGGACACACATATACACACACGCACGGATACACACACCCATAATGGTAATTTCAGTAACCTACTTTTTCCGAGCCGCGATTCGATCCCAGTACCACTTGCACCGTATACCGGTCTATGTTACGGAAGCTGGCTCAACTGTATTGTGTAGATGGCGATAAGGGCCTCGTCAGGAGAGGTGGGGCAGTGTTGATATAGTTATGTCGTTGTTGCACGCAACGAGTAGCGGTGTGTCCACTGCACCCCGGCTCCAAGAGGTGGGTCCGGCCACGCGTGGCCAACCATGACAAGCTCTTATTAGGGATAACTAGTGAGAAACCTCTGCCAGCTTCCTGCCGCCGCCACAACCCAGCGTTCTCACGAACTCCATACGACACGAGCATTCCTCCGTCCTTGTCTCTGCTCTCGTCACACTCAGCCATCACACGCTTACTATACGCTGCTAACAGTAAGGTCTGCACATTACCACGAGCTCCATACGACACGAGCAATCCTCCGTCCTTGTCTCTGCTCTCGTCACACTCAGCCATCACACGCTTACTATACGCTGCTAACAGTAAGGTCTGCACATTACCACGAGCT
>PNEQ01086817.1:34338-44803 GCA_003012365.1 Medauroidea extradentata | reverse complement strand
CATAAATTTACACAGAATAACTACTAATTTGTACCATAAATACATAAATACGAGTGAATATGCATTTAAATTATATTTCCTGTATGAAAAATATACAGTACAGCAGTTAGCTATTGTGTAGCACAACTACGAAGGTTTTTTTGCTCTCCTCTAAAATGTACTGAAATGGACTTAGGAGGTTTTAGAAGTAAGCCGACGCTTCTTCAGAGTTAAGCTTGTCCCGCAACGTTGAATTGGGAACGACGAAAACGTTAGTAACATGGCAGGATTTGTTTACAAAATTTGACCACAGTAAAATCAACTCAGAAATTGATTATACACTCCACATATGTGATAACAGTATACCAAAAACGAAAGCTAGTCTGTAAATAACTGTACGAATGAAATGTGTTCCTATTATCGCCCAGTGCGATATTAGGATCACTTATTTTGTGAGATATTAGGCACATCATATAAAACTAATATGGCTGCCGACAACAGAGGAACTAGTAACACTTACTCTTCCCACTCACTATTAGTTATACTACGATGTACGGCAAACCTGTTGACGTTGTTACATAATTTTATCACTTACCTTAGGTTACAATATTGTCACTTCAAATCTTCCCGTCAAAATACTTCCGACGGATGATTTCTTTAAAATGTTACTTGCAACAATACAACACACTTCTCTTTGTCTACTGCAACACCACACTGAACAGACATCAAGTCGAAGCAGTTTATCTGGTCGCCACGATATTGCAGCACATACCGGCTTGGAAACGAAAGGATGTGATATTAGGAACATGTGCGGTATTCGGCACTCTTACTCTAATAGTGATGGTAAATAATCAGTTGCACGAGGGTTCATTCACAGGTTGTCGTCCGAGTACTATTTCTGTACAGACAGCCTACTTTGAGTGCTTAAGTGTGCTACGTTGAGCACATCGTACTATTTATCTAGTGAATAGTGTATTAATCAAGATTTATGGTTAGGGTAAAAGCATTAAGAGATTTTAGGTTAGGTTTACCTGGTTTGTAGAAGAACGAATTAGCGAAATGGAAGGACAGTATTCTTCATTAAACATTATTTACTGCAAGTTCTTTGGTAAAGACTCTACATTGCGAAATAATACGATGAGACATATGATGATCAATGACTTCAATTCAAACTGTAAATAGCGTCTGATCTGTGGGAGGTGTGGTGTACCAATCACTCGCAAAGACAAGTTGATTAAGCATTTTCGTGGTTGTAATTACAAG
Source organism: Medauroidea extradentata (assembly GCA_003012365.1). Lineage (NCBI taxonomy): Eukaryota > Metazoa > Arthropoda > Insecta > Phasmatodea > Phasmatidae > Medauroidea > Medauroidea extradentata. Next base: position 43,561 of record PNEQ01086817.1, on the reverse strand, counting down.
GCCAACTGAGAAGCGACTATCTGCTGTAAGTATTACAAGAAGCAGTTCGCCGAATTTTGCAATGCTCGTCGACAAGAAGCAGGTTGTGAGCACAATATGGAAATAAATCTGCTTAAGAACTCCTACTGCAGTGTCCAGTTCGATCGTCGTGACAATCTGGCTAGGCACTTGTAGCTTTGTAAGGGTAAAGTAGCACGACTAGCATAGAAAAAGCTACGTGAGCAATCACTGTAATCTGCTCAGCCATCCTGCCCCAGGACGCCCTCAACCTGCCCTAAAAACGTAGTAGGGTCTGGTATGGCAACAAAGTTTGGATTCATCGACCCGAAAACTGAATTCCGTCGGAATGTGAAGACTTATGCATCTGAGATTGATAACACCAATGTGAAAGCCTGACTTATATGTACGTATGGAAACATCATAAGATATGGTAGTTAAAAAATAAAGCGATTTACTGCGAAGCCCTTAAATTCTTGCTGGAATGGATTATGCTAAGCCAGCCCCATTCGATGTCATAGGTGGAGCGTGTAAGAACATGTAAGAGGATATGTTTCCAGTATGTTGGGACATGTGTGGAGGTTGTGGGAACATGTGTGGAGGTTGTGCGAACATGTGTGGAGGTTGTGGGAACATGTGTGGAGGTTGTGGGAACATGTGTGAGGACATGTGTGGAGAGCCTGGGGACATGTGTGAAGCGTGCAGAGACATGTGTGGACCAGGCAGTATTATGTGTGGTGCATGCAGTTTAATGTAGGGTATCTGAAGTTATCTGTGAGGTGCCTACGGTTTATTGTGAGGTGCCTGTAGCTTTATATAAGGTGCCTGCAGTTTTTTGGTGAGGTGCCTGCAGTTTTATTTAAGGTGCCTGCAGTTATATGTGAGGTGCCTGCAGTTATATGTGAGGTGCCTGCAGTTCTATGTGAGGTATCTGCAGTTTTCTGTGAGGTACCTGCAGTTTTTTGAGAGGTGCCTGCAGTTTTTTTGTGAGGTGCCTGCAGTTTTTTGTAAGGTGCCTGTAGGTTTATGTAATATGCCTGTAGTTTTTTGTGATGTGCCTGCAATTATATGTAAGGTGCCCTGTAGTTTTCTGTGAGGTGCCTGCAGTTTATTGTGAGCTGCCTGTACTTTATGTAAGGTGCCTGCAGTTTTTTGTGAGGTGCCTGCAGTTTTATGTGAGGTGCCTGCAGTTATATGGGAGGTGCCTGCAGTTCTACTTGAGGTATCTGCAGTTTTCTGTGAGGTACCTGCAATTTTTGTGAGATGTATGTAGTTTTAAGTGAGTCGTCTACCATTTTTGATGAGGTGCCTGCAGTTGTATGTGAGGTGTCTGCAGTTTTACATGAGGTGCTGGCTGTATTATGTGATGTGCCTGCAGTTTTAAGTCAGGTATCTGTAGTTTTATATGAGGTGCCTGCAGTTTATTGTGAGGTGACTGCAGTTATACGTAAGGTGCCTGCAGTATTATATGATATGCCTGAAGTTTTATGTGAGGTGAATGCTGTTTTATGTGAGGTGCCTGCAGTTTTATGGGTGACTGCTGTTTAATGTGAGGTGCATGCAGTTTCTTGTGAGGTGCCTACAGTTTCATGTGAGGTGCCTAGTGGATTATATGATGTGCTTGTAATAAGATTTGGTAGTTAAAAAACAAAGCGATTAATTGCGGAGCCCTCAAATTGTTGCTGGAATGGATTATGCTAAGCCATCCCCATTCGATGTCATTGGTGGAGGGCGTAAGAACATGTAAGACGATATGTTTGCAGTGTTATGGGACATGTGTGGAGGTTGTGGAAACATGTATGAGGACATGTGTGGAGGGCCTGGAGACATGTGCGGAGCATGCAGAGACATGTGTGGCACATGCAGTATTATGTGCGGAGCAGACAGTTTTATGTGACGTGTCTGCAGTTATATGTGAGGTGACTCCAGTTCAATGTGAGGTGTCTGCAGTTATCTATGAGGTGCCTGTAGTTTTTTGTGAGGTGACCGCGGTTTTTGTGAGGTATATGAAGTTATCTGTGAGGTGCCTGAAGTTTTTTTGTGAGGTGCCTGTAGCTTAATGTAAGGTGCCTGTAGTTTTTTGTGAGGTGCCTGCAGTTTTATGTGAGGTGCCTGTAGTTCTATGTGAGGTGCCTGCAGTTCTATGTGAGGTATCTGCAGTTTTCTGTGAGGTGCCTGCAGTATTCTGTGAGGTGCCTGCAGTTATAAGTGAGATGCCTGCAGTTCTATATGAGGTATCTGCAGTTTTCTGTGAGGTGCCTGCAGTTATTTTGAGGTACCTGTAGCTTTATGTAAGGTGCCTGAATTTTTTGTGAGGTGCCTGCAGTTATATGTGAGGTGCCTGCAGTTATATGTGAGGTGCCTGCAGTTATATGTGAGGTATCGGCAGTTTTTGTGAGGTGTCTGTAGTTTTATGTGAGTTGTCTGCAGTTTTTGATGAATTGCCTGTAGTTGTATGTGAGGTGCCTACAGTTTTACTTGAGGTGCCTGCTGTATTATGTGATGTGCCTGTAGTTCTATGTGAGGTATCCGTAGTTTTGTGTGAGGTGCCTACAGTTTTTGTGAGGTGCCCGCAGTTATATATAAGGTGCCTGCAATTTTATGTAAGGTGCCTGCAATTTTATGTGAGGTGCCTGTAGTTTTATGTGATGTGCACTCTTTTTATATGAGGTGCCTGCAGTTTCTTGTGAGGTGCATGCTGTTTAATGTGAGGTGCCTGCAGTTTCTTGTGAGGTGCCTGCAGTTTCATGTAATGTGCCTGCTTTATTATGTGATATGGTTGTAATTTTATGTGAAGTGCCTGCTGTTTTATGTGAAGCGCCTGTAGTTCTATTGATGTGCTTCTTATTTATGTGGTGCCTGCGATGACATGTGAGGTGCCTACAGTGTCATGTGAGGTGCCTGCAGTACTATGTGTGGAGGGTGGTGGGACATGTGTGAAGAGTGTGCTAATATGTGAGGAGCATGTGGAGAGTGCTTGGAGCCGTGCCCAACATTAGTGATATTGGTGTAGAGGGCCTAGTTTTGTGTGGAAAATGCACAGTCTTGTGTGGAGCCTGAGGTACTATGTGCGAGTTTGCGGAGATGTGTGCGGAGCCTGCAGTGCTTTGTGAGGTACATTCAGTGCTATGTTAGATGTATACATAGTCGTGTGAAGAGCACGCATAGCTATGTAAGAAGTGTATGTAAGTGTATGAGGGGATGGTTGTAAAGAGTGTGGAGACATGGGTGGAGGGTGTGGGAACATAAGTGGGGACATGCGGTGAGTGCGAGGAGTCATTCACAGCATAAGTAAATGAGGGCTGAGATGATTGCAGAGCGGACATAATTGTGTGGGGAGCCTGTAGCGTTATGTGGGGAGCATGCGGAGCCATGACCGTTTTGTATGTTTGTACCTGTAGTTCATTTTGTGTTTAGTGTTTTTTTACTATAATTGTGTGGTATTTTGGAATTATAATTTTGTTTTATGTATGGCATGTGCTTCACAGCGGAATTTTTGTCAGAGAAATGAAATGTCTTAGGGGTTTGATTAGTCTGTTGCTTTTTTGGTGATATGTAATATGTATGTAGTTTGGTTATATCTCTTTGATTTGCTTTTCTCTTTGTCTTTGTGTTCTTATGGTAAATATGATGGGTGGTAGTTATGATCATACTAGCTGTAGTGATGTGATGAATAAAAGGATAGTTATATAGTGGTTTTAGTGGTAGGGGGCAGTTAGCTCAGTTGTTGGATGATAATTTTGTTGGTCTCTTTGTGTAGAGTATAGCTGTAGATGTTGTCTGCTGTCCTGTTTTTTCGGATATTGAATGCTACCTTCCTTCCTTGATTTGACTGGTGAGATTTTGGTAATAATATTACAATAGGAGGGTTGGTTGGTATGGTTCGTTATATCGAGGGTTTGAAATATGTAGTTGCTAGGTTTAGATTAGTGTCTATAATTGGGTTATGGCTGCGTATTATGACTGAATGCTCCTTAATTATATGTAAGTACTGCTAGGGTAGTTGATAAAAGAATGTTTGCTGTGAATGAAAGGCTTGGTTTCTGAGATCAAGTGAAGTCTGATAAGGGGAAAGTGACCGGAGAGGTTGAGTTGTGTTATGAATAATGTTAGATATGTGGGAGATAGAGAGGTATGGTGGTTTGATAATACATATTTGTATATTAATTAAAATTTTGTAAAACAATTTACATTTTAGTGGTGCGAAATTTAATGTAGATAAAATAAGAACTATGACAATTAACTTATTACTGCAACATAAGTGGTCGCTCAATCGCATTATGTAAAATAAAGTTATGCTACAATTGTTCAGGACAGATAATGATAGGGTGGAACTGGTTGGTTCAATTCGGATCCTGTGACTTGAAAGTTTTGGTTTAAGAAATGGAAGCGAAAAATATTTAAGTCTCAAGGTATAGAAATAATTAAAACTCTATACTAGATACGATCCATGTAACTCCTAGTAGGGAAATACAATGTATTAGTCTAACCTAAGATGGAAAGTGAAACATATATTTTGTAAGTGAAATGAGAAATTTCAAAACGGGATAGAAAAAAATTAATGAAATATAAGAAAAATTAAATAAATATATTGGTGCTAAAGGAGGGTAGAGGTATGCAGAGATTGTAAATAGATATAGCTGAGTATGAAGAAAGTGTTGAGCTGCATGCGGAGCTATGTGCAGAGTGTACGGCAAACATGCTACTGACAAGTAGTTATAGCTTCAGCTGGAACCAAAATGCTCAGTTGCTCCTCAGTCTTTAAAGAGAACATATCAGCTGAACATAACGTGTTGTTTGTTGAAGATGGATCTCGCTGCAGTTAGTCATTCATGTCATAACTGTAAGACTTTCGCTAAAAATTACAATGCTCGACAGCATGAAGCTGGATGTTATCAGAATGCATAGCTTGTTATGTTTCCATGTGAAAAGTGTAAATCTCTTTTTGGACAGCGTAGTAACTAGAAAAGGCATCTAAAAATATGTAAAAGCTTCACGACATTGCCTGCAAAGCGTCATCTGCTGCAAGTACCGGAGCAGTGCGAAGGATTATCGACAAATGCTGATGGCAGCTCTCTGGTAAGGCATCCTTGCAAGTACTGCAATACGACATTTGTATACGGTCATGATGCAAGAAGACACGAGAAGAATGTGAGAGGAGTACCATCCTTAGGGTTTGCTTATTGTGATAAGTGCCACCGAGAGTACACTCGCGTGGATAATTTAAAGAAGCACTGGAAACGTTGTAAAAATTATTCTGTGTTAGCCGCTGTGGTTCAACAAGTTAAACCTTCATCTTCTGAATTCGATATAAAGAAATGCTCTCAAGCTTAATGGAAGAGTATCTCGCCTGGTCATACATCGCAACCACTGTTTGTAGTAGATGAGGTGAAGTATAACGTGTCTCTACATATCAGTATATAACTATAATTTAAACCACTGCAAAGTTAATTTGCAAACCAGGATATTATTTGCAAAACTATGTGAATAAATTACGGACACATGCTACTTTTTAGGCGGTTATCCAGGAAGTTAAGATGAGAACTGGGAAACTGTAATGTTGAGTGTTTTTATTTATACACATAAATTTGTACTGAATGTGCAGCTAATGCGATGTTTTTTCAGTTATTATAATGTAGAAATATGGCTGTGTGTGTAAATTAAAATTAAATACTCTATAAATATGTCTAATTTGCAATTTATTTTAGTAAAAATATCATTTCAAGTGCAAAACCAAGCATAAAAATATATAATAAATATATTATCAGTGTAAAACATGTTCAGGGGATTTAATCCAGAAAAGCCTATAATGAATTTTATATGATTGCGAATTTACTTACCTGAAAGTTCACGAAATAACTAAAGCCAATCTGGGTAGGAGGATTTTTGTAATAACTAGGTGAAGAACGTTGACTTATACTGCTGGTGCTATAGTGAAAGGCTTTTGTATGCTTGATATTGTTTAACTGGGTAAATTTTATGTTGAGAATGTTACTGATGAGTTGGTGTGGTTTGTGCATTCGAATGATCTGTGAAAACGAAATAGATTTGAGTGGCTGATTAACTGCGTCACTGGTAGTGTCTGGAACATAATTAATGCTGCAGTGATAGCATAGATCGAGGATGTATTTAAACAGTAGATGAATGCAGATAGAACATAAAAACAATCAAAACTCTGAATCATAAGTGTTGAAATGTGGTGTCTGTTAGCTATACTGAATCAGTGAAAGTGCTGTTAAAGCGAGGACGTGGAACATGGTTCGCTTCTGAGACTAGGTTTTCAAAATTAATGGTTTGAGAGGTATTTACAAATCAATGAAATAATATGAATATGTGTTGGGCGTGCTTACTGTAAATATATTAAGTCAACTTTGGTTGGGGCTCGGTCTGGCCGCGATGGATTTGCACTAAATTGTAGAGTTTGAACAAGTTTGTACAGGTCATATCGGGGTCCTATCAGGTTAGGTCGGGCCAGACTAGGTCGTGGTGAAGTCAGATCAGACTAGGTTTTTTCGTATCGTCAGTAAATTGTATGTAGCATGATACAGGGTTAGACTGGGAAGTGTGGTCTAAGTCTTTCGCTATGTGCGTATGGTATATTGATAGAGTAGTGTTGGATTAAACAAAGCAGTGGTCGAATGATAGAACAGAGGTAGAAGGATATATCATTACTAGAATGATGGAGCAAACATGGAATGATAGTGTAGTGGTGGAATACGGAGTAAAAATTAAATTATTAAATATAATTATGATGAATTGTAGTTGAGATGCGAAAAGGTAGAGTACAAACGGAGTGATGGATCAGGAAGACTAACGGAATGACAGAGCAGGAGATAATATAAATCCAAGAAGGCAGATAGGAAATATTGCTCATTCAGGCTCCTTTTTGCTCAGTATTCAGTCTCCTTCAGCCCTTTTGAGCAATATGGTAATTTTGAGTATTTGTTTAATTTTCTGGGTAAATGTTGAGAGAAATTCGGGAAATTTTGAGGGGAAAATGGGAATTTGTTAAGAGTTTTGAGAGAAAAGGGCAATATTTAGGGGAAAAGGGAAGTCTGACGTCAACCAATATGGTGGCTGTGACGTCATCATAAGCTCCAAGGCTCCAATCCCCCATCCTCGTGTGCCAGAACCCGCCATAATATACTAATAATAATTCCCGATGAACAAACTTCCAAGAGTACTTAATTTGATTGGAAGTATTTGGTAATCTCTCTTTTTTGTCTGTGACTTGGAAGTATTTATATAGTACTCTGTGTTCATTAATTTAATGTCCCCGTTGCAAATATGTTTATAAAGTGGATATGAAGATCAACAGATTATTGCATCTAATTAAATATTGACTACAGGGAACACTCGAAACGTTCATCATTTAATTACACAATCTGATAAAAACCAAAATTTTAAACGTTTATTTCTGTAAACTATCTTGTATTTCATATCGTCAGAAAATAATTTGTATTTTCTACAACGTTTACTCAAACATTTCATTTATTTTTAAAATCATTTTGGACAATATTCAAACTTAAATGTAATTTTACATTAGTAACGCTTATGTATTTTAAGCTTCATATGCAGATACTATGAAAACCATTCAGTAGCACTATATAAATGATTACGAACAAGTTTAAAGATCCAGATTAATTCTTTAAAATGTCGTTTACCAAATTGATTTGCAATTGGTTTGAAAAATTCAACCGCACAAACGAAGCATCTGGATTTATATTATGTAATATGACGCCATATTGAATTTTGAGTGTTCCTCAGTGATATTCGTGTGGTACCCACTACATCATCCATTTACAGTGCTTAAAGAAGAAATATCAGTAATAAAAAAACTTAATTGGCGAAAACACACTTCTGCTAAAATACCTGATTTGGCTGTCGGACTATAGGCGGCCAACGGTTCTGACTGTTTGAGATTGTTAAAGATTGGTCAAATATTCCTTAACTTTCTCTCTCTCTCTCTCTCTCTCTTTATGTGTATCAGGTCTTCATTATAGTTTATAACGGGAGTCTTACATTTCATCCCATTAGCGCCTTTGTGAAACTAAGCTCTCAGCACATACGTAAGGTTGTTATTTGCCACTTCAACTTCAATAAATATAGTCGCCAGGGTTTGAAAAATTCGTTGATTGAAACATGATCAGTTGTATAAGGGGAAGGAAAAGAATATCAAGAGCCCGGGAGTGGACCGATTTAAGTTCAGTAAGGGGTGCGACGAATATCATGCTTAGACGAATTTTTTGTTTTTGTAGGCCTATATAACAGTTTCATTTTTTAAACACCGTAAATTGCACTTAAATATGCTGGAAAAATGAAGTTTATTAAGTGGCGTGGTAAAGAAACTTTTACGTATACTTCGTACTTTTGCGTTCATCGTTCCTGAATATCATTTTTATTAAAATCTATTACTGGCGGAAAGTGTCCTAAATATCTAAATTTGATACTTTTAGTAGAAAAACATACTTTTCTGAAGACACGTGATGAAATTTAATAACCTTTTAAATGCTCTATGATCCCAACCGGCTGCCCGCATTTTCGTACAGTGACATTTGGCAACACTTATCTTAAAATATCCATAATCTTAAAATATAATGAGATATCACATAAAATAAATCCAGAAATTTTATTTCTTACGGACTTTCATAAATTCGATTGGCTGACTATATCTAGAGTACTGACAGCTAATAAAGTGTATAAAAACACATTTAGAATCCAAATGTTTTAGGTATCATAGAAACTGATTTAAATTCCAAATTTTTTTAGGTAACTGCACAATTTTGAAGTTTGTTGATGTCCATTATTTTTAGTCACCCAGCGAGTGATATGTTAAAAATGTTCGGTAAAAAAATGAATTTTTCTTTTTAATCCGGATAATCTTTAACTTCTTGAAGTTAATTGTCAATAGCATTTCATTCAATAAGATATTTTATCTTATACACCAGTTGTAATGAAAATTTAAACTATTAAACCTACTGTTTTCGAAACTTATTCTTGCACAACCGTACATAAATGAAGAAATAAGGTATCTAAGAGCAAATATACATGCCTTGATATCATTTTTCAAGCTCTAAAACTACTGCAAAAGTTATTGAGCATTTCTAATCCAACATTGAAAATATTATATAATTTTCCTAATTTATATGTGTATATATATATATATATATATATATATATATATATATATATATATATATATATATATATATATATATATATATAT
>PNEQ01086817.1:0-34238 GCA_003012365.1 Medauroidea extradentata | reverse complement strand
CAACAGAAGCAATGAGTTAAATTTAATTTTTTTTGCATTACTATGAAATAATATTTTTTTTTAAACCGAGAAGTAATGACCACTGATCCCATGACTACACACACGCCATACATATGAAAACTTCTTTTATATTAATAATTAAAATTGGCTTCATTTACGTAAGATTATTACTAATTTATTTTCGTGAGTTCTATATTTTCCTTCAGCTAATAAACTTTCTAATGCAAAGCCATTCGTGTGTAATATACTTTGACATACTGTTTAAATACCGCTTTTTCATTTTACAGGTGTCGATGTAAGGCATAAGACTACCAAGTAGTATTTTAAATATTCTGAACCTAGTCGCATCGCCCGAAACATATATTTGTTTCTTTACAATAGAACGGAATCTTGCCGGACGATGCCGTTGGTTGGCGTGTTATCTCGGGGATCTCCCGTTTCCCCCTTCCATTCATTCCGGTGCTGCTCCATATTCACCTCGTGTTATCCCTCCACCTGTGCTAAAGACCTCAATGTTGAGCGCTGATGAAAAACCTCTCACTTACTCACTTTATAACAAAACAGTTTTATTTCAACTAAATATTTACATTAGTGTTATATTTAAAATATATAATAATAACTTATTGCTACCGATATTTATTAAGTATAATGGAACGTGATAGTATATTATATTCTTACTTAATATGTATTACTTTTGCACTTAGGATGAATATTGTTACAGATATTTCGTATAGCACGCTACAAAATAATAATTGTAGTTGTCTGTTAAACTAAAAATTATCTAAAAATAAAAATTATAAATTTAATCCAATGTTTAAGCAAACATGATCAGCAACATGGAATTTATATTTGAGAAGTTTTGGAAATTAATAATTTGTATATTACAACATAGATTAGGTATTAAAATTGGTTAAGACAACATATTTGGCAATTTAATAAACGGACAACCTTGTAGAATTATTTTCTCATGACAAAAGCCACTTCAGATATGTTTCCGTCAATCATTCAAATATTTCAAATGGTTGGTCACTGGTTGACATTAGCTACTGAGATTGTTTAATAATACAATCTTCAGTATAACTCCCTAAAATTGATTGACATTAGCATGGATATTCGCTCGACGCCAACATATTTATTTTAATTTAATAAGTTCTTAAATTACTTGTTAGGACAAGAGTTAAATATTTTATCAGAAATATTGTGTTACGTTCTATCAGCCATAGTTCTAAAAGTTAAGTGTATAACTATGCTAGAAACTGAGCATAATTAGAACATCCATATCGACCACATAATGCGTTTGGACTGTTTGGACCAAGCGAATATGTCACAGACTATATACAGGATGAGTCTGAAAAACACCGACAAACCCTGGCAGGTGAATCCTTATGAAAAAATAAGCAGAAACTATATTTTGAATTTTTCACCTTAACTTAATATTAAGGGAGTAATTAGTCATTGAATATCCAAATTTATAATCGTATTCCCCCAAAATATCGGAAACTAGATGACATAAAAATATATATTTTCAGCATTGCTAAATGATATAAGGGCCTTCAAATCAACAGTAAAACAACTTGATACCGTCTACCAATATGAAAATACAAGGGATTGCTACCCTTTAATTGCATACAACTGTTTTACCGTCAAGATTTTCGAACATTTGAAGATGGTTTATTGTGAAATGATACCTGTGTAACAAAAAAGGACCACTTATTACAACTGTCTAGGGCGTACCGTTTATGCTCAAAACGCACTTGAATATTCGCGCAGGCATACAGAGTCTAGATCATAGGCAATCCTGCGAACATCCGAGTGATGTGTTCAGCGTACAGACGATGGTGGACAATCACTTTAAACAAGTACAATAATGTTAAAGTCACAGATCAGTTTGTTACAAACATTCTGCGTACATATCGTAGCAGTTGTGAACGAAAATTTTTGGTCCCACGCAGCTGAAACATTTGTAAATGGAAAAAGTCGTAGGTCATGATATTCTCTTAATTTGTAACATGGGTGTAATTACAAACTTAAAAACAGTTCAGGGAGCCTAGTTTTGCCGAAAAAAACGATTTCGCCTAACTCTTTAAAGAAGTATTAAGCATGCGTAATGGACAGAGTGTGACGAGCTGTGTAGGCTACTTGCAAAACACATTCAAAATTAGTTGCGCGTGTTGTGATCGTGGGTGAGATGCATTTAAAAAACAAACCATTGCGAGATAGTAATGCATACCACTGTACTGTACACAAGTATTGAAATTAAACAAATAAAGACATTACCAGACACAAGAACAACAAACGTAAGAGCGTTCTTATGACTTTAGAATCAGCAAAAAGCATAAAGGATTTCTTGTAGGAATACCGACAGAATGAATGGAGAGATCGGACGGATTGAAACATTAATGATTTTGAGAGCCTAAGAGGGTTGACATAGTGTGAACATGGTGTTGCACTAGGAATGGAGGATAAGGAAAATGGGAGAGCCACGACAAAAGCTATCGGCCAACGTCATCGTACCGGCGCGATTCCCACATGTAAAAATTGATGTGACACCCGGCGGTAATCAAAACCATATCGCCTCGTAGGAAGACGAGACCATCAGACTGCTGTGGCGGTTGTAGCTGCTATACGTTGGAGAAACAACATTGACACTGTACTATTATTTTAATTTTTTAAACATTACCTCATGAAGATATTCGTGTTTGGTTTATATCAGCATGCCATACATACCCTAGAGCATAGGCAAACCTGCAAACTTCCATGTATTGTGTTCAGCGTACAGACAATGGTGGACATCAAGGTCTGTAGAGGGGAGGCCCTCCGAGTTAGTCGTGCCACGCCTCTGCTATGGCTTTGTTCCCGTCCGCACTAGTAGTGTAGGGTTTTGATATTGTGCTAGCAGTTCGATTACTATCTCCGACTTCCGAATGATGTGCGTAAGAATGAATGGACTGTCAAATCTCCAAACATAAAATTATTTTTTCCCATGTTCACTTCAAAAGATCTCCCACCCTGCTTATAAAACCACAATTTTTGCATTGGGTTCTGTTTCATTTTCTCTTAATAACCAAGTTAGGTTGTAAAGCGGTAGTATTTATCAATGTTTAAAGAAGTTAGGAACTCTCACATCAGCTTACATTTTAAAGCTTGGAATCATTTAGCGAGCTTCCACAAATAAAACATATTTTCCTTAACAGTCTTAGCAAAGTGATTGTTTTATTTTAAAGTAGTAACCATATAACTGAACTTGCTATTGCGTTCAAGTCATCAGTGGCATTTTTGCTGCACTAATACCGTAAAATATTTTTTGTAATTTACACATACTAATGTTTTATCACAAGTTAATTATTTTTATTCCTGCAAGTATATTCAATGAAAAAAATACTCAAACTACGTAAAAATAATATATACATTTTTTCTGATACAATGTTTACAATTTAAATGTATTCATTATTGCAGCAGTTAAATTACGAACACCAACGTTATTGTAAAAATGCATGCTATCTGCTTGTGTTTACATGTATTCACATGTAAATGTACTCGTACATCTATTGATATAATTTTACAAAGTTTCCCGTTTTTTTAATGCCTCTGGTTAATTCACATCATTATTGCACGGTTAAAGGTGATTTGTAAAATACACGTAATTGATACGTTAAGTAGAAGATTCTTGAAATTTTGTGTGTTTTTACAATTCAGATTAAAAATATAACCTTAAACCTCAACAGTAGTTGCAAATAAAGTAACACGTTTCAAGTGTTTTGGCAAATAACTAATCTCTGTTTTGGTTAGTAAATAATATTAATTTTAGTTAACAATTACGTTTACATTTCAAATAAACAGAGTAAATATCCAAAAAAAAGTTACATGAGTACATTAAAAAGATATATTTTTATTTAAATTATAAAATTAAATTTAATGTAGAATTTAGGCAACACATTTGAAAAAAATCTTTGGAAATTAATACAACAGTTCTCCTCCACTCAGTCACCTTCCTTATCACTGCTTCTTGCCCACAGATTTCCTTTTGTATACACTATCTGCCTGGGAGAAGTTAAAAAAAAAAATGTTTGCAGGGAAGTAGCAGTTTTTTCCCCAGATATGATATAATTGACATGTGAAATTTAAATACTGCTGTTTGCCAGGTTTTCAGTCTTACGTCTTACAATGCGGTGTGTGTGAGTGTGTATTCCTGATTACTAGTAAACAAGTTACTAAAATTACAGTAATTTGATGCTTCTGCAGTTTCATTTATCTTAAAACTATAACGTTCTCGTGTTTGCCTTCTTTCCACAGTCCTACACCTTGTTAGTAAATAAATGTTCAGAATGAATCAGACAAGCCAATTCTCCGCTTTTCTCATTATTATATTGACGTTATATAAGTTACTATACATTATTTAGCCACCACAGGATTAGTATAATTTCACAATGCTTTTAAAGAATTTTTTCCAGTTTTTCCTTTCACCAATTTTTCTGGAAATTTTAGAACCGTAGTTACAGTAAACTATAAAATTAAAATTACTAGTAAAATAAGAGCAGTGTGTTACGCAAATAATCCCACCCAGCACCACTAACTTAATATGAAACACATTAAAATTTAGTCTTTGCAACAATTGTTTTGCTTCTTGCAGTTCTTCAAGCAAAGAAGAGTGCCTTTCTTATTTTGAAATCGACGGCAGCCACTAATATTAATTGTAGAGAATGTTGTTCTCTTTTTTAAGCCATGCTCTCTTGTTTCGACAGTTTTTGCGATAATTCTTACTTTAAGCTAAAACGAGAGCAGATATAAAAGTGTGTTTGGCAGTTTTGTTTAAAATTATTTTTGCTAGATAGCTATTTTCTTCAAAGGAAGAAATTATATGGGTTCACCTAAAAAGTCGACTAACCAAATTTCGTTTCTTGCATAATTAGCTTAAACCATACTATTTACTGCCTTGGAAAAAATTCAGCCAACATTAAGAAGACAATTTTAAACTTAACTGCCAGATATAGTTTTGATATCTGCTCTCTTTTTGGCGTAAAAAAATATAATCGCTAAAAAAGTAGAAACAAGGAAGCATAGCTTTAATCAGGTATCTGTAGGCATGATCATTCTGGCCGTAAATACATAAATTCAGATCAAACAAAAGTACGTAAAAAGTGCAGAAATCACACGATGTATATTTAATCAGACTTCTGTCATAGTGGTTGAGCAAAGTTCCATTGCTGTCTACACATGTAAGTAAATCTCGTATGCTCCGTGAGCTTGTAGAGAACCGTCCGATGTGCGAAGAGACGATGCGTACAGGGAGGCTGGCAGGTGTTTACACCTCAGCCAGATCATATTGCCTTGTCGAGTTAGCAGGAAGTGTTCCGTGTTTTTGCTAGAGGATGACGTCGAAGCATTTGATGATATAATTCAATTTATAAGGAGGCATATACTCCAACACCACCACTCAATCGTATTATGCGCGACCAAAGCAGGTCGCCAGTTCGTAAATCAGCTACACCAGTGCATTCATATGTACCACTGCTGTGGAGCGGTGAAGAGGACAATGCTGCAGGACTACCATGACAGATGTCTCCTAGGTTGAGGTTCTGCCACTTCAGGATGAAGACAGTGAGTACGATCAGTGTTAAACAATGGGCTCATCCATCGTACGAACCAGGGACCTGGACGAAGTGTACAGCGATAGTGAACAGGAAGAGCAGGAGGAAGATGAGGATGCTTGGGAGGAAGTGCAACGAGAGCCCCGTGTGCTATGAGCCCAGGTTCCGTACCAGCATGAGGAAATTCTGGAGCTGCAGCACCAGCTACAGGTTCAGCATTTCATGGTGGAGATCCTCCACACCGCCACCGCTCGCTTCCAGGACTAAACTCTTCTCCTCCAGTCATAGGTGTGGCGAGGACCTGCCTAGTCGTCTCAAGAATGATAGTGTACTGTGTATATAGTGTATAGTGTATATAGTGTTTTATTAATAAATATATCATTTTGTAAACTTATTGTGTGAGTTGAGAGACATTATTCGCCTGTCATAACTTTTCTTAAAGAGGATCAGATGCATCAGTCTTTGTACACTCAATCAGTATTTACATGCCGCACTATTACATTATTAATAATTACTATAAAAGATTTTAAAATATACAATAATTGAGAATGAATATCATGATGTCGATGATACAGCTCTGTATATAATACTTGTCAAGACTTGTCAATCTAGTTGCCTGAAGGTAAGCATAAAAAATTAATAGTAATGATAGGGGCGAGAGTCCTGTCTATGTTACATTCCATATCGTCCTTAAGTCCTTAAACACACATGTCACCTGGTGAAAACGAATCAAATGAGTAAATAGGAAACAAAGATGGCTGTCGACTGCGACACCCCCAACCAAGGTGATGTACAATGGGAAACAGGAAGAGGTCGGTGGGTGGTGAGTTAATGGAGGGGAGGAGGAGGAGGAATGGGATATTATGTTTGTAGCTGGGGAACTGATGAATGAGGGAGCAGGAGGAAAGTATGAGTGGAAATGAGAGAGCAGGAGAAATGAGAGATGAGGCTTGTAGCTGGGGAGCTGATGAATGAGAGAGCAGGAGAAAAGTATGATTGGAAAGAGAGAGCAGGAGGAAAGCATGATTGGAATGAGAGAGCAGGAGGAATAGCAGATGGGAATTATAGCTGGAGAGCAGATGAATGAGAGAGCAGAAGGAATGTATGAGTGAAATTAGAGAGCAGGAGAAAATTAAAAACAAGAAGATAGGTTTGACATAACAAGATGGCGGGTATGGTGTGCCAAGATTGCGACCAAGATGGCTGCCTACAGCAGACGATTAGGTAGAATGAGATCAGGAAAAATTACGAGTGGAATGAGAGAGCGGGTGAAAATGATACTTAAATTGGCGAGAGGAAATTATTCTAAGATGGCGGACGTATTTTAAAAATACTTTTAGAATTTTTTTTTAATTTTGTGAAATTTTGGAAAATTTTGAAAGTGACATAATCCAAGATGGCTACTGGAAACAAGATGGAGGCGATGACATAATCAAAGATGGCGGCGGTGACGTCATCCAAGATGGCGGACGCGGCACCGAAGCCACAAGCCACTTGTGCTCGGAGGAACATAACTTATCTACTACCCATGTGTAACGAGATATGCAGAATATTAACTTCCCTATAAGATACTTTTCTATGGCTGTACTTGTTTTTTCGGAACGTCTGCTTTGTAAGGTTTACAAATACTAAGGATACACCCTCCCCTTAGGGTATTTGATAGTTATTTTCTCGGTATAATAACTGAGAAAATTATTTTTCGTATATATGTAAGCATCATTTTGAAACAAAACACATCTCAATATCTCAATAGGTTAGGTAATTATATTGGGTAAATGAAAACAAATCTTATGCCTTTTCACCTCTTCATTGATTGAATTTAGCAAAATCTTACCATTACAGGTTAAACACTTGTATAAGTATTTAATTGGGGTGAAAATCACGTCGATAACCGATTGATAGAGCCCACGATTTTTCGCGAAAAGAATTCTGAAAAAAATTCTTTTAAATGCCTTATGCAGACATGCAGCTATGCTTCATGGCCAGTGATTCCCTGTTTATAACTCTCAGCGTCTAGGGTTCTATCCGCAAATCACAGACGTGTGGTGTCGCAGTAACCTTGTTCCTGTTGGCACAGTCAAATGAGCCACGCCTGTGCAATAATACATTCAGCCAGTAACCATGAAGCACAGCTTTATATGTGCACATAAGGCATTGAAACAAACTGTTGCAGAATTCTTTTCGCGAAAAATCGTGGGCTCTATCAATTCAGTCAAAGTGTGATCGACGATTCAATAATTTTTTTTTTCCGTTCCTTCACAGCCCTAAGAGTTCGGATTTTGAAAATTATTGAAATCCATTTACGGACATTTACGTATTCATCATCATAAAACGAAAAACCGCTTAATAAATCGCTAAAGCACTAGTGAATTTTTAGAAAAACCCATTCCATATGTTTTTACCCTCGTAGGATTTGAATTTCAAAATTGTATGTGCGTCTCATTTAAGTGGAAACCGTGACGATATCCCGTTGATTTTAAAACCTATGTTGACGATTAACTGAAAACACTATTTATCCCGTAAAATTTTACCTCCATAGGTGTCAAATTTCGAAAAATCAGTACACTACATTTTAAGTATTTAAGTAAGCATTAATATCACGCAATAATTGTTTCAATAACCAAACATTAAGTGAGATCGATATATAGCGATCATGAATCGAAAATATATTTTACCTTTCTCCATATCTTTGGAGTCTATTTCGGAAAATATTCTGAAATATATTTTCTGTCATTACTTAAAATTCATTCTGAAGCAAACACAACTGCATTACCTCGACCGGTATGATAGTTATGGAAGAATAATTGTAAGCACATTTCACATCTAATCCCCGTTTTAATTAAAGGCTTTCGGAACGTCTGGAAGTCCTATTTTGTATATTTGTTTACGTATCTAATTGAAGTAAGCATTCGTACGACAGCCCATTGGGTAATAAAAAAACACATTTCCCCTCTATTTACTCATTGGGAGTCAATTTTTGAAACATTGAAAAACCACTTTTTGGGTATTCACATCAGCATCATTTTGAAGTAAAAAGCAACTCTGTATCCCGAAGGGTTCGATAGATATTGTAATTAACCGAAAACATATTTCAGATGTTCCCCCTTCCCCCCACCATAAGTTTAATTACGAAAAATTAATTTAAAAATCTTAAAACCGGTTAATATGCTTTTCTTATGGTTGACTTATTGAAGTAAAAGTCACTACGATAGGCCGACAGGTTCGAGCTTTTAGACGAATCTTATAAACACATTTCACCACTTTTCGTCCCGGTACAGGACGAATTTCGAAAAAAAATTCGTACGCGAGCACGACTTAAAGGGATAATATAAAAAATTTCACATTTCTAGGTCCAGCAGTTTGGGCTGCAGTTTGACGTGTGTCAGTCAGTCAGTCCGTCTGTGTTCTCTTTTTAACCACCGGCGCAAAATGAGGGTTGTTATAAGTTTGACGTGTCTGTGTATGTATCTTAGGGGGGGGGGGAAGGGGTTCGGAACTTAGCACCCTCCGAGTGTTTTTTTATTTTTTCAAAATAATCTATTTTATACGTCCTTTATTAATAAGTTATTTGATAAATTAGATCAGTGTTGTTTACTAAGTACAATGAACATTTATTTTTTTTTTTCGTATTGAAAGTACAGCTACAAGGCTAGTCCTTGTAATTTTACAAATATATACTTTGTATTTAAT
The DNA here is from genome assembly GCA_003012365.1 of Medauroidea extradentata. Lineage (NCBI taxonomy): Eukaryota > Metazoa > Arthropoda > Insecta > Phasmatodea > Phasmatidae > Medauroidea > Medauroidea extradentata. The sequence continues at coordinate 24,960 of PNEQ01086817.1, read as the reverse complement.
TACAAGGATAGCCATTGTAGTTTTACAAGGAATTTCTTTGGCAACTGGGTTTCCAAGGTTTTTCTTTGTAACAGTGCAACAAATTTTTTACAGTGTAATGTAATGCGACCAAAATTAAAGACGATTTGTGTGGGACTGGGAGAGCAGCATAGATGGCCATGGAATTAGTATACCTTTCATTCACATAATACATGTAATAATTATCATAATTTTACTCAACTAAATCCAAACAAAATAATAGAAATCAGTTCAACGACATTGATGGCGACTGAAGGTAGTAGCGCAGAATAACGTCGGCAACATGGTCCACTCTCCACACTTTCCGCGTCAGTTGCGAACGAACGCTTGGTCATCTATGCTGCTCAAAACGGACCCTCTATAAAATTGATACCTGTACAGACGAAAAAATGTTACTGTATATTACAATCTGCATAAAACAGAAACCTCAATAACGCGGAAATGGACGACTTAAAAACGGAAATGAGTGAAAATATAATACGTATGTTATTTATGTGTATGATTTTGTTGACGTGCGCTACATAGAAGTACTGTATTTAATTACCATATACGCTGCTTTTTCACTGCTCGTTGGCAGATATCTTGGCGAAAGTGTTTCAGACGTCTCAAACATATAAGAAGCAGATGTCCGGCTCTGGCACACTCAAGAAGCCATGCAGTTCAATTTTCAACAGATAAAAAGAAAGAAGTTATGAAAGAGAATAACGCTGGCATTACGTTTATCTGCGCACATTAGGCCAAAAAATAGATCGATTGACAGTTAATGTATCACGCACCTGCCACTTCCCTTTTGTTTTGTTTTCAAAATATGATTTCTACAGTGTTGTGACATGGAGATCGTGTATTGCACGGCTAGCTCATGTACTTTATTCATGTTTCATTCTCAGATTCGCAAAATAAATAAGTGCATGTAACACCGTAGTCTATAGGCGGTTACAAACACTCGCGAGGTTAGTCTGTGAAGAGGAAAGTTTCTGCTTGAGGCGTACAAAGAGAAACCCATGTAAGGTTCTCGAGCATCCAATAAATAATCAGCATGCAGGCTTTTAATCTCAATCTTGCTATAACCTCCGATGATTGATAGTATCAAGACTGAAGAAACGTACCCTACTCTGGCTGGTTGCTCATTGTTACCACATTATTTTTTCTAAGCATTTTTACAAACTTCCAGCTATCTAGTCCTTACAAACATCTGAAATGCAGCTCTTGTGCATGTGTGATTAATAACGCGGCGTAGGACACTGTATAGTGTGTGTTTGTTTTATTGAGGATGGTCCGTTTGTTGTGGAAAAGTTGTCCTTTAATTCTCGCGTGTGAAATGCCAAAGCATAAAACTCTTTCTCTTAGGGAGAAGGTCAAAGTGATCGAAGCATACGCCCTGAGTTACACGTACTGTACTAATAGCAGCCGGCGAAGGCAGATAATGGATGTTCACACATTGTCTCGAAAAAAATTAAGAAAGAAACTTTTTAATAAAAAATAGTTACAAATGGTTTCAACACACTAAATTTCGTGTTGTTTGACTAAACTTTTCGCGGTACACAATGGAGATAAGTACAGTTTCATACCACCACGGAAAGTTGTTTCTCTTTTTCCTTTATTTCATAGCTACGCAAATTGTTTCTCTTTTTCCTTTATTTCATAGCTACGCAAATTTCAATATGTATTTATTTTTTATTTTTATTTATTTATTTTTATTTATTTCAATATTGTTTCTCTTTTCCCTTTATTTCATAGCTACGCAAATTTCAATATGTATCTTAAATACGCAGTAATCATGTATAATTTTCTGCCAAGTTAAAATTTAATTCTAATGATATTATTTTCGGAAATTAAATGATAACTGATGTTTTCTTTATTCGTAACTTCCGTTGTTAAATATTATTTCCTAGTACGTTTATCCGGTAATATTTCATATTTAGGGTGCAGTATGTAAAATAGTGTTTGTGCTAACATACATTCATTACCTGCATTATGTATTATTGAAAATGTTTGATTTACATTTAAAACCAGTGAGCCACTCCTCGCCAGTTTTTCTCAAGGCTCGTGTCACATTTTTGCTTATAATGTTCGTTCAGTTTGGTATTAGACAAAGAATAACTGTTGGCATTTAGCGAGGTGTTTTATAGTTGCGGGGATGTAACACTAGCTGCGCCAGTAGGTGCTACCACCAAGAGGTAAAACAAGGAACTGTTTCCGTGATCAACTGGCATGAGCACAGTCAGACCTGTGCCATTCTTCAATGTTAAAACTCGCATAAGAGGTGATGTCATTTTGTCGTGAGCATGCGCAAAGAGCCCTAGAATAGCCCAAAATTTTAGATATATACCTACAATAAATTTGGAACAAGCTGAAATTTTGCACAGAGCATCTAATAAGTTTTCTTAACAAGCCCTGAAAAGTCCTCAAACATTCAATTTGTGATTCAGCTGTTTCAGAGCCAAAAGGGCCTAAGGAACATTTAAATCCTAAACCTTTGAACATATGGCCAGAATAAATAAGAAACAAGCTGAAATTTTGCACAGAGCATCTAATGAATCTTCTTAACCAGTACTGAAATGTTCCCGACAATCCTGTAGGTTCTTCAAGTTGTTTCGGAGCCAAATGGTTCTAAGTGCCGTTTTAACCTAGGTTTTTAAATAAATGCCAAGAATAAATTTGGAACAATGTGAAATTTGACAGAGATCACATAATGTTTGTTCTTACTTTATTCCAATTCAGTATTTAAGTTTACTTTAGTAACACACCTTGCAATAAGATACGAAAATTGAAATATTAACATAATTAGCATCAATCAAATAATTAATGTTACTTTTTGGATAGTATTTATGAAGTCGGTAAAACAACTGCAAACGTATCTGAAATTTAATGTTACTTTTGTAGTCTCTATTTAGTAAAATTTCATCACAAATTCACAAAAACTCTTCTGCAATCAACATTCATCCACAACAATATCTTCTTCTGTATCAATTAGACAGTCCCCATTGGTACAAGAAAGTCCCTCACAGTGACGACACATGGTAGAGCAGAGTACACCTACTCTCCTACACTCACAATTACTAGTGCAGCCCTTTTTACAACAACAGCTTACCATGTGTAGTAAATTTTCTGGAGCTGGAAGGAGACGATTGAGAACTGGTTCTGGGAAGTTGCCATTACTTCGCCAGCCCCATTTAGTAGGTGAAAGACTATTGTTGGCAATCCACTGCTGAACATGTTGGTACACACGGGAAATGTGAAGTTGTGCTGCTTCCTTAGTTGGTGGCAATGAAACCAGTTCAAAATTAGCACCCAAAGACTGACGAGCAATGGTATTCTTATAAGTAAAATATCTAAGCGAATCTAAATCTTCAGTAACTGAGTTTTTGTCATACAGGGCTACCACAAACTTTTCAACTGCTTTACAGATGGTCTCGTATGTTGCTGATAGGTCGTTGAATACTGTAGCAATAGCCCGAAGATTCGCTTCACTTCTGAGTAGTTTCCATGTTTTTCTTTTTCCTTTATTGATAAAGGTAGACGTAGTGTCACATCCCGACCCAGCATGAGCAAACAAGATAACATCTGCCATATCACCAATGCTTTCTTTTATTTTCTTTATTTTGTGTCTCCTTGGGGGGTTACGTGATGATGTATCGTACATAAGCATATAAAGTTCATCACATTTCTCTGCTCGCGCGATTAACATTGCAAGCACATAGTACGACGACCACTGGGCCAAATTCCTTATGTTTCGCTATAGTTGTCGAGACGGTAAGTGTGCCTGCATCACCCTCCGATTGACGAACTGTGATTCCAACTTCTTGGAAGTAAACTGTTAACATATCAATCAGTTGTTTCTTGTTGTTTGCATTACCTAGAAACTCTTCTTCTAAGGTGGTGGTAGGAATTTTTCCATGAATAATGACATCAGCCGATGTTTTCTATGCACTTCAACGTTTTTGTTCTTCAAATTTTGTATTTTACAGGCCACTACACCCATCGAAAACTACTTCACATGTAGAATGATATCGCATTATAACATATGAAGTATACTGTTTGCATATAACACTGTATATGGTTGGGCGAGGAGGCCACATCACCACATGCAATAAATGTCCTCCATCTACAATGATGTTTTGAGTCTTTGGGTATTCTGTCTCGCATGGAACTATAGATTCAATTTCTTATGCTGCATCAGATTTCTTGTTTTTGCGTAATGAGACATCGACAAAGAGTGATGGTGGTCTTGGAACCAGCTCATACTTAAAGGCCTCACATATATCTTTGGCATATTTCGTTACACATATTATGCGGTTAAATAGCTGCAAAGGGTTCATACTGACAGCTGTATTCCTAATGTTAATGGGTATTGATCCCTACCACCTTGGATTTATCTGTTTCTTCTCGATAACTTCTGTTCCAGTCGATGTATCAAAATTTTTGTCACGACAAGGCAGAGATACAAACTTAATCGATTTTCTGTATTTGCTGGAACAGTAATATATTCATTATTTTGCAACGGGAAAAAGCTGAAAAGGAAAAATTTCTTTATTTACGGGAGCGACTACAGAGGCCGCAACATTAACAGAAATAATGCCATATGGATTCCATAAAGTGAATGAAACAATAAACTGTGCCTTGTCAGTGTCAAAAAAGGAAAACAATGTGTCTATTCCCTGATTTATAAGAAAAACCGTAAAACCTATCTGACAGGTATCAATCCATCTTAATGCAATTAGTTAGAGAAGAAAATTTTCTTACCCTATCTTTCATAGTAAGTTTGACTTCTCCGAAGCTCAAACCATTTGTTTTTTCATTGCAGCTGACCCCACTTCAAGAACCTGGTCACAGTAAACATTGTCATTACTAACTAGGCCCGTAGAAAGAGAGACTGTACCTGTATTTGGCCGAGAAGTAAAGGGTGAATGGCATTGAAGCCACTCAAAGAAGTACTGAATATCCTTCTGATACCTAGCTTGTCTGCTGTCCCTCATATCTACATGCTGTTCTGTGGTCTCCGTATGCACTCCAGTAAACAACTTCAGTGACTCGCACATCCTTAGACGTCGGGGAAGACTTTATATCCAGTTTGAAATGGAGCTATCTGTCATCACTAGACCTATGTACAACCCAAGGAAATTATGGAATAGGCACAAGTTCAATTTACTCTCACAAGCACATGTATAGAGCTAAGCTCATCTTCCCTCAGAATTCACCATTAACACAATTTGTAACCTCAGCCAGCAGTTTTCTTTCTTGTCTTCTGGTTTTTGATTTTGGGTATAAGAAAAAATACATTTTTAACAAAAATATTTAAGAAACCAACATATGCTTACAAACCCCGACAACCCAACTTTCAAACTGGCGTCATATATTACAATTCCCATGCTACAACTATGTCCTCACTACAAAAATTCACCCACAAATGCAATGGCCATGCTAAACAATATCCCCACTACAACAATGCGCCCACTAATACAATGCCTCGTTACAACAATGTCCCCACTACAACACTGTCCGCCTACTACGACAATGCCCCTGCAATAACAATGTCCCCACTACAACAACGCACCTACTTATACAGTGTCCCTGCTATAACAGTGTCCCTTATACAGCAATGTCCCCGCTACAACAATGTCCCTGTTACAATGTCCCCCCTACAACAATGTCCCCACTAAAAACAATGTCCCCACAACAACAATACACCCACTAATACAAAGTCCCCACTACAACAATGTCCTCACAACAACAATGCACCCACTACAACAATGTCCCCACAACAACAATCCACCCACTAATACAATGTCCCCACTACAACAATGTCCTCACTACAACAATGCACCCACTACAACAATGTCCCCACAACAACAATGCACCCACTAATACAATGTCCCCACTACAACAATGTACCCACTACAACAATGTCCCCACTATAACAATGTCCCCACCACAACAATGTCCCCACTACAACAATGTCCCCACTACAACAATGTCCCCAATACAACAATGTCCCCACTACAACAATGCCCCCACTACAACAATGTCCCCACTACAACAATGTCCCCACTACAACAATGTCCCCACTACAACAATGCCCCCACTACAACAATGCCCCCACTACAACAATGTCCCCACTACAACAATGTCCCCACTACAACAATGTCCCCACTAAAACAATGCACCCAGTAGTACAATATCCTTGTTACAACAATGTCCCGACTACAACACTGCACCCCAAAATGCAATGCCCCTGCTATAACAATGTCTTCAATGCAGCAACGCATCTACTAACATAATGCCCCTGCTACAGCAGATCACGAAATGTATAACTGTATACTTTCAACATTATCGAAGAGTTTCCATACCTGTAAGTTCACTTTTTATTTTCATGGGTCGCATCAGCTGCTGTTCTATTGCCAAATCAGGCGAGACTCCTGACCAAAATCGGTCTGCACGTCTCATTGTAAAATAACCACCTGAAGTAAACTGTTCGAACTCTTTTCAGACATATGAGTTCCTAAATCCTCCATATCGTTCAAGTATAGTCTCGCAGACTTCGCATAAGCAAAGTGACCAGGAAATACCAAAAGAGAAATTCGACATTATTTTGTAAAGTACAACTGTGTATATATGTGTATATGATAATTGATTATGTAACTGCATCATACCTGCAGCATGCAAATAATGAAGCATTTCACGAACTGACTGCAGGTGAAGATGCCAATCACCAGATCTCTGTGCCCTCCAAAAAGTGATGGATGATATTGATCTGTTTCATGTACTGTATCCAAAGTTTACTAGTATGGCTGGCGATTTTTTCTTTTCTGAAGGATTCAGTAAATACTCCATACAGCTTCTTAACCAATTTGGAGTCTTACACATTAACCTGGGTCAAGTGGTTGCTGAGAAATTTTTAATAAACTTGCAGAAGCTCACTTTTCTCTACATCACTGAATTCGTCGATGCTGCTGTTGCAAATTAACTTGCATAAGGTAACCTGTGTCAAGTTATGCGCTCTGAGAGCACGAGAATAAGCATTGCCTGATATCATAAGCTTATCTGATGCTTTTGCATAGACTGTACACCAGAGTTCTTCTAGTCCACTTCCAGACATGGTAAAACCAATAGCACAAATAAAATACATTAATAGGTGAAAGCCACCAAGTCTTACTACAACAGTTGACAAATTTCCTTTGGCCGTGCAGTCAGAGTATTATTCTACATTTACTTGACGTAACATACATAAAATAATACCTGTACGTGGAGCGCATGAGGGATGTTTCTCCGAGCAATGTTTCTGAATTTAACACATTAAATGTTGCTGTACAAAATTTTTCCACTTAAGTTTTCGCCTCCAATTTATCCTAGGATTCACGTGGTGTGCTTATGCGATTGTTTCTGGATACCCTACACAGGCGACAGTATATGCAATAAGGTGATCGTCTGAGTGAACGAGTTTTGTGCATTCTAGACCTAGACATGTGGTAGTAGTAAGAACGAGACAGCATATGCATCATGCCTCCCCCAGCCTCAAGGCACTAGTCACTGAACTGGTGTGCGGTATTCTCGCCGATACCGCGCTTGTAAGAGAATTTCAGTGGTGACCATTGTTTTATAGCGTATTATTACAAACAATGGTACAGTGTAAATGCCTATCTTTCAAAAAATTCTGCTCAGAAATTTGCATAACTAAACAAAACCGTAAAATCTTCCATTTTCGCAAATTTCGACCGCAAGAAAATATGCTATAAAGAGTGGTGGTGAACTTAAAATGGATATACTGGCATATAAAGCTCTTTAAATGCTATTCCTAAGAACACATCACTCATGTACGATGAGCAATTACGAATAATCTGGTAATGGTCGAATCTCTACCCACTGCTCAGAGGCCTGGACAGACGACTACCTAAGAGTTCTTAGCAAATGGCTGTCTTATTGGCACCATAGTCAAACATATGAACAACAATAATGTCCAGTTAAGCTCACATGAATCAACAGAAAAAACATCAGGCACATTAGTTATTCCATATGTGAAAGGGCTCTCTGAATAAATAAGACGACTCGGTATTAAGTATGGACTTCAAACAGCTGTTCTGTCATCTTCCATGATCAAAAACATGGTAAAAAAAGTAAAATCACTTACAAAAAATAAAAAGATCTCTGAACTGTGTGTATAAAATCCTTTGTGAATGTGGAAGTAAGTACATTGGAGAAACTGGCAGGCCTCTCACCACACGCATTAAACACCAAAACAACATCAAGAAAGGTGAAACCGAAAAGTCTAGACTAGCCGAACAAGTCTGGGAAAACAGTCATAGAATACTGTGGGAAGATGCTACTCCAATTACACTTGAGGCAAACCCGACAAACAGGAAAATAAAATGATCGGCTTTTATCAACAGCAATAGTAAAGTCATCAGCTAACAATGTATTGAATTAAAAAAATTATCCGGATTCCTTGATTCAAAAAAGAAAACATTTAAATAGAAACAATTAATCATTGCACATTACAGTTTTCCGAAACATTTGCTGGCAAAACAACAGACCTGATTCAAATATCACAGCATATAAGTCCATTTTATGCTGTGCGACCAATCAGGAGGCAGCTGCACTCTTATTGGCTGAGCTACATGTAGGCATTTTTCCTATATAAGACCTTTGTTTTTCCAAGTTTTTTAACCAATAGATTCATAAACAAAAACTGCTTAATACCTAGGAATAACACTTAACCGAAATTTAATCTGGGGCCCACACATTAAAAATATCTGTGGAGATGCGATAGGTACGTTAAGAGAACTATACCAACTATTTAAAGCAATAAAAATTCCCGAGAAACAAAAAAAAAAATACATCTATACAAGGAAGCAATTCTCCCGGAATTGCTATATGGATGTGAATTGTGGGGCCACGCCTCCAACAGTAATTTATTTAAAGTTCAAAGAATTCAAAACAAATATCTTACCGTAATTTCATACTAACACAGATACACATCGAATGAAACTATACATTGGTTACTCTGAACTAGTTACATCACAGAAGTCATCCGGATAGAGAAGAATAACTTCTACAATGCTTTAATGCGTCATTATGATTCAAATATTAATATTTTAAGAAATTATAACCCTGCAGAGCACAGAAAATACAAAAAAAAAAAAACCAACACTATGATTCCTGTTCCACCAGCCACGAAAGCCAGTAGTGTGATGGCCTGGCCGGCCAATCGGGGCGCAGCTGCTGGGCGCCAATTGGTCGGCCGGTCAAGGTGCGAGGGCAGCTTAAGGGGATTCATCAGTTAGGTATTTTCTGTAAAATCAGTGTTTGCGCCTACAGGCGTAACTTCATAAGTATCTGATGTAGGAATAGTTGTTTTTTAAGGGACAGTAGAATGGTATAATTTACACCCGCTAGGACTTAATTTTTTCCTAACGAATATATATTTCCAGAGATAAAATATGTGGAATTAGCTAAAAATACAATTTTTAAAGCTGGGGCGCCTAGGCGCCTTATGGTAAAATAGAAAACTACATCCTGGCAAGCATAGCTCAAACCTTTGGTTTTCAATACATGTAATAATACCACAGTGTAATAGATCTAATTTGCGTGCAATTCTGGGGATGCGCAAATGTCTGTTGCAAGGCTTTGAAAGGCCGGGTAATGCTGCCTCGTCAAGACAAGCATGAGCGTGGCATGGCGACACTGAGTGGAGGGGGTACAGACACACTAGTCGGCCGCAGGAGAGGAAGTTGGCTTGGCATGGACGGAACCCGGTGCAGAGTTCAGGAGAAGGCAAGGCTCAGGTATGTGGCCCTCACCACCACCTTCCGGTTTTACCATGTCTTCTCCTCAGCTCCCTACAATAACAGGCAGGCGTGCGTGCGTTGTTGTATGTGTGTGTATACAGATCATCTTACTAATACATGGGCACTCGTTCTCTCTTTTCGCGGTAACTGCCATAAGCCATTTGTCGCGGCCACGTGATTTGTTGTGACCAATATACTGATTTCGGAACAAAAATTTCGTTACTGTGTATGTGTTTTTTTGCTATTCTCCATTCACGCTAACCTGAGTTCAGAAATAAACAAATAACTTCATGTCGTTGCACCTCACCAATTTCTAATTGGTTCAAATTGTGAAGAGCGCCGACGTACTATTACCAACCGACAAAACTGTGTACAGTGAGCATCACAGAAAACAACAACACACTAATACAATCAATACTGTCTCAAAATTTCGTACTTGTTATTGACATACGAAAGTGAAAAATACATAAATACATAAAAATAACGCATTTATTTAATGTACAATTGCAGTATGTTTCGAAATTCTATTACAATTATCAAGCCGTGACTAACGATCGTATTCAAATATTCTGGTACTGACATAGCGAAAACTTGGTACCCTATGCGGGGAAAAATTGTCAACAAAACATGTGATATAAAATTTACTGCACGCCCTCTTGGATTATTTTGTACTTCGTTTTGGAAAAATCGCATTTGGTCCATTACTGAACAAACTGTCGATAATTCACATCACATGTTTGTGTGGTGTTATAAAAATTCGTGACATTTATATTCGCGCCTTGTAAACATCACCGCAGTTTATTTAATAATACGGGAATACATATCCACGTTTCAAAATCATGCAACACACGTTCACTGCTCACGTCCAACGTTTATTACCTATTCCGCAAGACTACAGACCCAGACACAATGGACGACTTGAAAAGAGGCGGAGCTTCAGTTAGGTGAGGGGAACAATTCCTATCTCCATGGATACCGCAGCCGAACAAAACCTTCATTTAGCTGTTTGGCTTCACATGTCCCAGATGAGATGTACGTCAAGAAAATTGATTATTTGTTTGGAATTTGCCGCTTTATCTTATGTATTTGCGCATCTTAACCATGAAGTAGAAACTACTATTTTTTACCCTTTCGTGCAAATGTATGAATGCGCAACATTTTTGCTTTCTGCAATCACCAACTAACAAATCAGCATGTTTGTAAACAAGCTTTGCTTCCCACAGTACTTTCCCCTGCGGTGACGTCAGTGGGCGTGTACTTCAAGTCGTCCATTGCGCAGATGTATCTGTCTGAACTGTCTGATTATGCTGTCTCACTGAGCTGTCCGACCAATTTTCAGCCGCAGCTAGGCACAATTGAAGACGTTGCAGCAAGAAAGATGAAAGTTAATATTAATAAATTGCGGGAAACGAAAGAATACTGTGCTAAAATTAGCACTAAATTATATGCTCAATATACTCCTCCAGTTTAAAGGTACCATTTGTACAGTTCCTTGGAAATTATTAATATGCTAAAATACATATGTGAGAATGCAAAAAAAATTCCAAAGTTTGGAACTGCCCCTTTCTTGCACCAACTCACAAAAAAAAAGTAAAACTGTATTAAATATTTTTTATTCTAAAAAATTTAAATAAATTAAACACTAATAACAAATACATGTATGGCAACACTTACGTCTTCAAATGTGCAAGAAAATATTAATAAAAATTTCGAAACAAAATTATCTCATCACATATTCATGTTTCTTTATGTAAGAAATTACAAAAAGTACTATGACACAAATAAATTGTAGTTTTTTCTTCAAAATATTTCTCACTATTAGGCTAACATATTTATAGTGTCTCGTGAGCTATAATCAAGCGAAAATAGTCAAAAGTATACTGGTGATGAATGTTTATATGACTTGGAGCTGCTTCCATTTTGCACCAATTTTCTAACGCATTAGAATATTATCAATAATCTTTACTAAATCGAATAAATATGCCCAAGATCTGCTGAAAGATGAAGTCATACATTAAAATACGGACTTATGTATGTTACAATACTTGAAACAATATCTACCATAAATTCAGCAGCATAGTCAGTCAGTTTGAACATCATCACTGGTGTCAGACACATTAGTGGTATTGGCATATCCAACAGTCATATTCTTCAATGCATGGTAAAATGTTACTTCATTCGGTGGAACAAAGTTTGTAGTTAAATGCATAACATCCTTATACTTGGCTGCTTTCAGTGGTAGTACTGAGTCATAAAGAACTGATGATGGCTGCACAAACTAATATTTACATTCTTCACGATACAAAACTCTTCGTGTACAGGAAAAGATGTAGATAACTTACATTAACAGTGTCAACATGCTTCTGCTGTATTCAAAGATTCGATACTGCAATATCTTAAACCTCTGCTTACTTGCATTAAATGTCACTTTCTTGAAATGACTACCATAATGCTCGGTAAAGTTCGAAATTATGTTTTGGCCTATATGAATAGGTGTAAACTTTCTGGATACTTGTCGAAAATGATGTACATAATGTTTTGGACTGAAGACATATTCCTTCTTCCTCATAAACTTTTCAATGACACCAAAACAGCGATCGCACAGGAGAAAATTGTGTCCAGACACTGGAAAATTATGTACAATCTTCTCTAATGTAGAAGTTTTGGTAATAAGGTACAAAACTTGAACTATTGTTATATTATTATTTTGTGCCGCTGCATTATCTGAGAAAAGATACAGTAGTTTTACCGTCTTAGGGGCAACATTATTTATGTAGTGATTCAAGAACGACGTAACCTCATTTGGCGATTTCCTACTTGTTGTTTCATCATACATATATAAGTGAGCACAGCCAGTCTTTCCAGAGTGTACACAAAAGTTATAGGTCCACACCGTACGTCTGTAGAATGAATCACCAGAAGATACTTTTGGCAGTGGCAGATTTTGCTGGAAATCAAATGTTAGTACTTCTACTTTCTCGTCATACTTGCTTAGTTAACTTTTTTCTCTCATGTCTTCATAAAACGTTTAAGCCATCATGTCATGTATATTTTTCTGTTCCTTCAACTCTTGTCTTTCTTCTTCATTGAGATCTGGATTTTTCATTTTGTTGTTTAGCATGTCACACGTCCTACATGTGTCTGAACGAGGGCACCAAAACACTAAAGTTTTGCTTGTAGTACCTATAGTAAAAATCATGCGATATTTTAGGTTTGAAGTTTGGATTAGGTGTATGACCATTTGAATGATACTGCTCATACATTTCTTGTTCATGCAGTCGTAAGTACAGTCCGTACATTTTTTTTTTTACATTTAGATCTGGGGACAAATATAATCCAGCACTTTTATTTCAGTTGTAATGGTATTCTCTGCGAGGGAAACTTCTAATGTAATTGTCTGCTTGATCAACCAACTCTTCATATATTTTGTTGACTCTGTTTTTATGTTTGTCTATTCAATCTTTAGGCGCAGTTAAAGTCTGCATATTCATACTCTTTGACATATTATCTACTCTCTTTTTCGATGTTCCGTGAATAGATGCAAATGCGGCTCTGCAAACTCTCACCGTTTCTGTTCCTAGTTTGATGTGATATTTTTGAGAACATAATCTTAAAATGTATCTATTTTAAGTGTCTATTGTAAAATGCATATTAAAAACAATGCTAATAATAAAATGGGTGGAGACATAGCTAATTTAATAAATAAATTGTATTTTCAATTTAATTTTCTAGGGCACAGTTAAACTGGTCCTGACATTTATTATTAAAACCTGAAATATATAAGTGCCGATAAAGTTGATGAAGTGGCATTATTTCGCGAGCTTTGCTATCACGAAAATAAAACTATTGAAGATGCACATAGAGCAGATAAAATATTAAAACATAAAACAAGAAATATTTAATTATTTTAATAATTAGATTCAAAGAAAAAAATTTAATCTAGTGTGCATTCAACAACCACAAGTGCTTAGCAAACAGGTATTGAAGTAAACATTAATTTTTTCTAAGCAAAGGAATTTAAATTTATAAAAATTGTTGAACCAGATTTTCAAATAAGTATTAAAAGCTTAAATTTTAATTTTAATCAGTAGACTACATTAGCTGAATTATGTGAAAATTAAAATTTTTAAAATATTAACAAAACCTGATGATACTGTTTATTATAATTTATTAAGTATTAAATATAAAGAGTAATTTTATGAAAAATAATACAACATTTGACAACATTTTCACATAATTTATACTTTCGGTGCTTCAGATATCGTTAAATGCAGTGATGATAATGCGTTTACTTTTCTTGAGAATTGGCTTTGTTCTCTTATCTTTTACAGGAATATCAATTACTTTTTTGTAAATAAAGTAAGTTGTATTGTTCAATTGTACAATCATTTAAATATTGAATTCAAATCCAATTTAGATTTTTTAATAAATGCTTACAGAAGAAGTGCTTTAAACAAAATAATTTAGAATATAATTTGAAAGAAAAAAAAAACAGTAAGAAAATGTTTCCAAAACAATTGGTTGGTTCTGAAATACATGTACATAAAAAAGATGAGAGGATGGAATATTCCTTATACATTATCTATCGTTTGGTTTATTCATATGTAATCTGACTGGAAATTCAGTAAATTTAGTTTGATCTTTAAAATTTGGTTTTGCAGTAAACGTTTCTACTTGTTTGGCCAACGTTTTTTCTCATATTTTTCATTGTTATTAAAAAAGTGAATTGTTCATTTATTAATCAATTTTTTTTAAACTACGTTGCCTTTGTTCTCATTTGTGTATTTAAACAATGTATAATTTCATCCAATTCGATTGTTTTAATTTGTGTGCAGTTTTTTAAACTTTCGTTCCCAAAGACAAATATTGTTTGAGATTTATCTCATGTAATTCATACTGTTCTATATCATATGAAGTAGTTAAATATTATTGTTTTGATTCTTCCGGTATTTATTTCGGGAACATTCCAAATCAACTTCTAAAGTACGACCAACATTTGAATCTTTTTTTTTTTTTTAATTTATTACTTTTAGGTTATAATAATCTAAATCGTTATATTTGTGATTTTCCCGAATTAATTTTTTGGAATGGTTAATATTGGCTCGTGGCCCAACCATAAAAATTATTTGCGTCTAAATACACCGAATATGAATTTTAAATGTTAGGATTATTATTTTTCATAAATTCACTATTCGCTTTTGAATATATTTTACAACATTGGGATATTCCGCCTTTAACCTTTTTCATTCATTAATATTTTATCTTAATCAGTCAATAACTCAAGTTCAATTTTTGTGTGTTTTAACATCACGTCCCAAGGTAATCAATGGTGCTGTAAAATACAAAGCATGATCAAATTTGTGTTTCCATACAAATATCTCTAAAATTGTCAAATATATCAGTTAATATGAAAACGTCAGTTTTGTTGTATAATTCTGTATATTCGCTTTGATTTTCAATAGTAAATGTTTTCCAAACTTTTAGTGCAAATTTTATAATCATCAGAAATATTAAATGTTAGTTTTATTTAAATAATTGGAAAAGGTTTTTTGGAGGCAAATTCAATTTCATTAGATTTTCAGCAGATATATGCATATGGATAAACACCTTTTTTATATCAATATCTACATTTTCGTTTGAAAACATTTCGAAGTTTCTCGAAAGCCATAAACTTAAAAAATAAATAAATAAAAATAGAAACCTAAAATTTACGTCTGTTTTAATGCGTTTTGTAAAATAAATATATTTTTCTTCGGTGTTTTGACATTATATCAATTATATTTTAATTTTGATATTTTCCAAGATCTTTTGCAAATAAACGTCTATCATATTCAGATAAATTTTGAATGTTAACAGGAATAAAATCAGAATTTTAATAATTTACGTTACAATTATTATAGGCCGCCCCTTTAAATTTCTCAAGTAAATGATTATGAGTTTTAGAGAATCGCCATAAAAAGTTTTATCACAAATATGACAATTAATTGTACTTTTATAATAATTTTTTGTTAGTTGTATCATTGGTATCATATTTTCATATATTTTTATTAATATTTTTTTGCTTCATCCATTAACATTTTCAAAAAATACTGAGAGGCATTTTTTTTCTTTTAAAAGATACTGGAGGTTTGTAATAAATATTTTCACATATTAATAATAATTTAAACTATTTTGCTCATGATTTTGATAATTATCTGTATACGTGAAACATTTTAATTTTTGTTCTGTGTTATTAATTTGTTTATTTGTTTAATTGTATTTACCTCGCAGTATTTCTTTATATAATCCAGAATCAGTGTCTTCTTCCGTTAGTTTTCCGTATTTTTTTTTTTTTTTTTTTTAAATTTGTATTTGTTGATAAACTTTGGATCTGATGGACAACCTAATTTTTTTACAAACTTTCAAAAACGGCATGTATAATAAAAGGAACGCTCGATGAGTTATGATAATTCTCAAAGTTAAATATATTATTTTCTCTATTTGGGAGATTTACTCGGAGCAGAGTCGTGATTTTTATAATATTTTTCGTGATCATTTAATTTATCTTCACAGTGGAAATATTGTAAACAACTACCCTAAATATATTTTTTCTAGTATTTTGTGAAAGTTGCATGTCAAATAAGATGAACAGGTTCTTTTATCGAACAATAATGATTATAAATTGAATTTTTTGTATATAAATGATTAATATTTTGCCAGTTTTAATTTTTGTAATTTTAAGTGAATAAATATAAAAATTTTCATCGTATGAATAAACATTATCCTAAATATTAGTTCTTCTTTCAAATAATTAAATGTTATCTAATTGCGTTGGTAGTTCAATATCTTTAAATTCTTCGTCAAATTAGTTTTCATACTATCCCTTTTAATCATCGGGGTTAAGAAAATAACTAAATTTTTAGTTTTAAAAGACGCGCCGTGAGATTCTTCATTTTTATAAATGCCCCGTTTTTACACTGGGCGAAAAGTTTTAAATTTACTTTTAAATCATTTTGCTCGAGTTGTTATTTTATTTTGTTTGTTACAATTTGTTTTATGTCTTCAAGAAGTAATTTTGGATCTACATAATCATTTATATTCTTTATAGAATATTTCTTTAAACAGTAATTAATCATTAATCGTATTTTCATGTATTTCAATATGATAATTTATTACTTCAACTTCTCGTTATTTATTTCAGAATTATTTTTTCCTATTTTGTAATTTTTTGTATGATTTGTTATAAGTAATTCCACAAATTTCACATTTCACTTAAGCATTTTGTGGTATATTTTTTAAAATTGTCTTTAGTTAATTGTTTGAAACCTATATGAATTCTACTTTTGCTCGTGATTTTTTATATTTTTTTTAAATTACCACTATGGCATTTTTCTTTGCGAGAAGGTTTACAATAGTTTTCGCATGCAATAGTTTTTTTGCTCGTAGTTTCACTTCATTTTTAAAAATATATTTTTAAATTTTTAATTCGTTCCAAACATTTCTCATCTTGTCTCAATTTTTTTCACTTTTTTTTATATTTATAAGCAAAAAATTTCATTAAATTAACAAACAACTGGGCGAAGTTCCAAGATTGAATTTGATGTCTCTCATTTTTCAAATTTTCAGGCTATTTTTTATGTTTTAAAATTATTTTTTATTATTTTGAAAGTCATTATCCAACGGAAAATTTCAGTACAATTGAGATTTTTACTACTTAAAGATTGTGTCAAATTAGATTTTATATTTTAAAATTAAAAATATCATAATTTATACAACTGAATATTATCCTTTAATTTTTATTTTTTAAGATTTAGAATGTTATAGTTCTTATAATTTTTAATTTTACATTAAATATATCAAAAATACTAATTTTTTTTTTTTTTCACTTTTACGGTAAAAGCTAAAGTAACAGAGATTATACAATACTCTCTAGAAACCTAAAATTTTTGGGGTCAAAACAGAGGCCTTGTCCTAGAATATACATACACTCTCTGCTCATGAACCATTTTGAAACCTTGTGAAAATATGTGACACTGCAGAAGAAAGTAACTATTTGAAGGAAAGGGAATATGTTACCTCGTAAAATAATTTAGTAGGCGCATTATGAAAAGTGTCATACAATTCCGGCAGACAGACAAGCACATATTTAGCTGTGTCTGTGATTGGTTTTCAGTATATTCGCGCTATCTACATGACGAAGAAATGCAGGTTAAATGTATGTACGACTTAAAACGACTTAATAACATGCAAACTAATGTGAAAAAAACAACTTCGTTAATTTGTTACTATTTGACATTTTTTTAGCACAACAAAACACAGTATGTAGTACTCCTAGTGTTAAATTACATTTCGAATAAAAGAAAGAGATAATAAGGGAAGCAGTTACAATCTACAGTTATTATAGTCGGCTTGATTCGATAGCAAACACGTTTTTGCAGAAAGGTTGTTCGGTACTACCAACACACAATAATGGTAAATACTACTGATTAATTATTATTGACATATTGATTTTTGTTACTAGAGTGTGTATTTCTTTTTTTCAGTGTTCACATATTTTCTATTGCGTATTCAGCATTATGTAAACAGGTTGCAGTACACTAGTTCGAACATTCTTCGAGTTTACCAATCCAGAATAGGATTTATCCCATTTCATACACATACATCTCTTTCTACCTTAAAATGTAAATAGTTGAAGTAAGGAATATTGTAGAGTGGCGTGACTTTAACAACAACACGCCTCGCCGGCTGCATGCTATCAATGCTGCTGAGAATATGTAATACAAACCACGCGCGACTGATAAGGCTGATAAGGTCGAGTCGACCTGTCTCTTGTCGAGGACTAAAGACGAATGCTAGCGCGCGGCTTACTATGCGCATTCTTCTTCCCCTAATAATCCCTACTCCACGCGCTTCGAATGCTCGCACCCGGAGAAAAAAACACGCCCACTCCACCCGAAAAACACGTGTTCGGTAACCGTTCAGTGTCTCTGACAGGACTAGTGAGGCCCATTAAGGGCAGGCTGAATAGGCTGCCTTGCCATTCAATGACATAGGAATTTAAATGTTGAATATAAATCGAAATATCTCTGCCGTTTTAGAATATAAAGTTTTGAAACAAGGACATATTGTGGATTTTGTATAGTTTCATGTCGCTACGTAACATAATTGGTAATTTGGTAGTTAAATTTGTCCTTTTTTGTGGGTTCAAATCTTCAAAGAAACACAATTCCCAGGCTATCTATTTTGTGGTGTTGAAATAAACGTGGCGATCTGCATTGTGGCCTGACGAAAAAAAAAGTCCGCGATGGCACAAGGTTATCTCTAATAGGAACGGTGTGAGATATATTATTGTTTTCAAGCCATTACTGGACGCACTGGGTGGTGTATGATCGGGGCGGGGTACGAAGGCTGGGTGAGAGGAAAGGGGAAGGTCGACAGTTGCGCGCGGTTGCCAATTTGGGCAGTCTGTATGCACGGCTGGGCGTGTGGCTAAAGGAGACACTCCGAACTACACGCGTATTCATATACTACTTACACCTCACCCAGGAGTTTCTATCGCGACGTTCAGTGGCGTCGCCAGTTTTACTAAGAAGCTCATTCACGTGCATAGTAACTTAAATGAAATTGTAAAATCAATACCATATTATTTAACACTTTTTTTCTACATTTGTAAAGGCTGAAGGCAAATTGAAAGAATACAAGTCGTAAGGATTTTTACGGGTTTGATTGCATTGCATGTAAAGCATGAAACTTTTAGGCAGGTAATTGTTTAGAAGTTGGGGAACCACTACCCCAAATAAGACCATATGGTTTAGTTGTTGTGTATGTTATAACTATGTGTGTGCAGCTAGCAGTATATTATCAGTAATTTAGCTGCTGCACATAAATCGTTGAGACATAGTGTGTAGAGACCATTACAAAATATTTCTCCATAAATATTTTTTTTAAACAAATTTTATTCAGTATACGAGTGTTGCTCTGGATCCAGTTGGTAAAGCAAAGCATATGACAGCTAAAGTATGTAATTGGCTGTGAGAGCCCCGACAGACGTCACTGATGAAGCCGTCGGTAGGTAGCGCGTCACGAGTCTAAATATATGGAATAAATGATCCAGATATTCTTACCATACGAACACGGTGTTTTATCCAGCACGGCGATTGAGGACAAATAACAGCGGCAACAGGAACAATCTGAGTGGAACCGAGCTAGGAAATAAGGCATGTAAGTGTCAAGAGGTGTGTTTTACATGATTACGGTACGGATCGGTGTTGACAGATAAGCACGCAGAGATGACGTGCTTCCGTACGTTCACAATGCTGTATCACAGCATATAAATCTGTGTGTTAAATATAAATCGATACAGCGCGATGAGTTTTGGAGATTGTGTTTTGAAACAAAAACCGAATTGCATATTTTTAATAGTTTCATAGCAGTACATAAAACTAAAGAAACTCTTCAAACAGTAGCGCCCCTTATGTGAGTTGAAATTGAAAAAAAAAAAAAAAAAAAAAAAAAAAAAAAAAAAAAAAAAAAAAAAACTTCGCTATTTTCAGTCTATGCATTTTGTGCTATTAAAATACACTTTTCGAACTACATTTGTGACCAGACGGTAAAAAAACCGCGACGGCACTAGGTTATCGCTTATAATAAAGGCGTGAAGTCTGTCCTTGTTTTCATAACGCAATCCTGCTCTCCCGTGATGCATGTCTCCTCTTCTCCAACTAACAGCCAACCAAGTGTATGAGGCCTAGCCTTGAGACACATTCAATCCCTACCTCCACATCATGGGTATACCAATATACAGCAACCAAAGTAACTGTTGTGACGTTTGTAAGTATTATGAATGCACTGTTACTGCACATCAGTAATTATTTTCTACTAATCGAAATATGCATGCCTACCACAATAGCCTGTCTAATTATATTTACACTAGCAGTGCGCCCGCGGCTTTGCTCGCGTGTGGATCTCATAGCAGATCATATTTGCTTTAATTGAAAAACCCTTTTTGTAGGCCTACATCATATAGGCAGTTCAGTCAAGTGCTAAAATGACAAAGCTGCTTGTCGAGTTAACTCTGCAGCAGGATAAGTAGCTATAGCTGTCCACGTGAAAAGCAGTTAAGTTTATCCCTGCCACTAACAGTGACTTCAATTGGACCTTATACATAGTCAGAGCAAAGTTGACGTTTTGGTGTAGTTACAGTTTTCTAAATGTAAGAGGGTAATCGAACGAAATACGTAGTTTACTTGGTATGAAGACTGATTTCCCACGAGCAGAACCATTTGTGATGGTATCCCAAATAACATACATATTTTTCGAAACCTTCATTTGAAGTTAAGTGCCATTAGGCAGTTTTGGCGGGATAATGTTTTGCACAAAAATAAAATGATTTGGTGCCCCAACCTTGAGGTTAATGAGATGGCATACGTGGGATGACGCTGTCAAGGAACTTTAGTGGATAGTGGACTGCATAATACATTTTTACTAATTTACAACTTCACCTAATTGTACTAATTTAATATATCTTGAATTTTTTGTGTCATAATTGCACATCTGCAGAGCTGTAACAAAATTTGAGCCAAGAACCTTATGGAACAACAGACCGGAGCTACAAACAACTAAACACCATAACGTAGAAATTATTAATGAAAACTAAATTTAAAAATAAAATATTATTTTCCTAGGCTTATAGAGGTAGTACAACAATACGTTTCGATAGAACTGTAGGACGAAACTCCTATATAATTTGTTACTCGCTGGTCGTGCCTCTTTTCGGATGGTCTGCCTTGAAAGTTTTCTTCTTAATAATTAAGTTATCTTATAAAATAAAAAAAATTTCATTACTTTTTCAATACTTACGTAAGCATCATTCAGACGCGAACACCATCTCAATATCTCTACTGGTTAGATAAGTTTCATCGGCTGATATGAAAACAAATTGTATGCCTTTTCACACCTTTAGGTGTCGAATTTCGAAAATTCTTAATTTCGCACCCTAGATATTTGTTAAAGTATTCAAGTGAAGTGATAATCACGACGAAAGCTCGTTCAGTCGAAACAAAATCGATCGTTCATTAAGAATCACATATAACCCCTGTACAGAACTGGGAGTTAGAATTTTCAAAAATCTTAATACCATTTGCGGCCACTTACCAAATCATCACCCTGAAGCAAAAATAAACTGAATATCTCTATGGCTTCGATTTATATCGAAAATTTATCTAAAACACATTCCGGGTATTTTTACCACCTAAGAGACAGAATTTCGAAAAACCCTTGAATCACATTTTAGACTACTTTACTGGTGTCTCTTGAACGTGGAAAACATGACAATAGCACACTGGGTTCGAGATATATCGACGATTAAACAAAAGCACATTTCATTACTTTTCAACCCATTTCACCTCCTTAAGTGGTGAATTTCCAAAACTTCCGAAATTACTTTTTGGGTATTTGAGTAAGCATCAATCTTAAACATAAATCACGTCGCTATATAAAAATCAGTGAGATCGATATATATCAATTGTGAATGGAAAATACATTTTACCCTTTGTTAACATTTTTAAAGCTGAATTCAGAAAATATATTTTAATAATACTTGAGATATTTACAGAAGCATCAATGTAAAGCAAAGACCACTTCGATATCTCGATTGGTTCGATAGATATGAAGGAATAATCGGAAAAACATTTCATGTATTTTCACCCCCTTAACTAAAGGATTTCTAAACGTCTTGGGGTCCTGTCATAGCCATTTGTATACGTAACCAATTAAAGTAAAAATCACGACGATAGCCAATTCATTTTCAAAGATATAGACAATTCATAAAAATCTCATTTTGCCCCTTTTTACTGCTTAGGGTTCGAAATTCAAAAACTCCTAAAACTACGTTTTGGATATTTACGTAAGCAACGTTTTGAAGTGAATACCAGCTCCATATCCCGAAGGATTCGATAGATATCGACAATTAGTAGGAAACCCATGTATGGTATATCACCCCCTTAATGTTGAATTTAAAAAAATCCTTAAATTGGTTTTATAAACACAAATATGTTTGATTTTAATTAATAAACAAAATTGGCTTGTTGTCCAATAATTTGAATAGTAAGTATTTCACAGTGTCTATTTTATTTCTATAATAGTTTGACTATTATAGTAAAATTGCGTCGTTTCAGAAATACTTGGCATCTTATTTTGTTGAGGTTCATGCTATACTTGTGTATGTTTGGCCAGTGCTGGTCTTTTTCTCTCTGTGTTATAGTAAAGCCGATGCCTTGCTGATGAACTTAGTTCTGTTCTATTTTTATATGTGGCATAGCGATTTATTTTTTTCATTTTCTTTTTTGTTTACGAGTGAAAGTGACGTGTTTACCGTTTAAAAGTAAATAAATGCCAAATGTACAATGGAAAAAATCTTTCAACTTATAATACTTCATATTTTTAGTAACAATGTACGTACTTTGTTTTTCGCCCTTGTTTGCGTCTGCGTTACATAGTTAAGTGTTAAAAACGTTTACAAAATGGTGGTTTTTCGGACGGTGGTTGGCAGCCATAATTGAACGGCGTTTAGCAATAGCGATCCAAGTGCCAAATTCACAAACTGAGAAATGGATCAATTTGTATTGCTCTAAATCTTAAATCTGTGCAGCAATTATGTTTTCCAAAAATGCTGGAAAATTAAGTTTTGAGTAAAATTTACTAACCACATGTTTATCACCATAACATAATAACACTATAGCCTAACACTTTATTTGTTAATAAAGGTGTTCGGATCACTATTGATTTCTGAGAAAACTGATATTCTGAGTTTAGCAATACAGAATCCTGACACTAAATTGAGACAATAATATAAGTACATTAACAGTCATATGTAAGAACTTTGGTCAGCTCTGTACTTTTTTTTTTCGTATCATAAATATACCAGCCTACAAACACGTCAACAATTTCACTGACAAATATAATGGATCAATAAATAGACAAAATTCTATATTTCTTAAGCAAAATGTCCTGTTGTGGACAATAATCATTTTCACATATCATTGATGTCTTCTTCAAAAACACCTCTACATTAAATACTTCGATATCATCGACAATGTGTATATGTAATAAGGGACTAATAAAAGCGTTTGGTATGACTGGGAATCAAGTGCAGCATTTAATTCAGATCATCAAGCTTCGATCTAGCGATGCCTTTCCCTAGAGGCCACAGAGGTCCAAAGAAATCATAAGTGTTATGTCGATGGTCTTCCTCGCTGTTTCTTCTTAATATCCACAGAAACATATGCCTGATCATTATGATTGGTTTTCATGTACAACTTGAAGGGTCGTCCATTTTTAATGTTACTTCCGGAATAACCATCCAATTAACTTTTTTTCCTTGTGTTAAAACTTTTCGGTTAACATTGTCCTCCATTTCGGCACATCCAATAAAATCACTGCCTGTATTAGATTTACAACAAATGGGGATTTTTCCCACATGTTCTCATAACATATATGTAGTCTTCTGGCAGGCACATGTGAGGGGCTTAGAATGATGGAAGTGTAAGTCACTTTGATTAAGAGCTGACTTTTTCGTTCATATTAAAAATGTTTTAAAAGAAAGTTACGTTACAATTATTACACTTTTTTACTCAATTTTCGAAGTTAAATTCAAGTACTAAAAACATATTTAAAAGCAATTAATAATTTTTGTAAAAATTACTTCTTGCAACTTACACCACTATCATTCTAAGCCTCTCATGTGTTGCTACATTTTCAGAGCCAGTTCAACAACACTAAACTCTGCATCGTTTGGTAGAAATGTGTGCCCAGGAATGAGGAATCTTAGAAACTGTAGAAATAGAAGAGTGGTGTTCCAAAACAGCCTTCAAGCCTTCATCGTCAATGTTATTTTGATATTCTGCTATTGGCCACCACGAATCTGCCCACAAAACTAACTCACTCAGTAATCATGGCCGTCGAGAGGGGGGGGGGCAGGGGGGGAAATGCATAGGGGCCCGGGACCCGTAGGGGCCCGGTGCTGGTCGGCAATTTAATTTAATTTACAGTATATGTACTGTATGTAAGCACAATAAAAATTCTAAACAATTGTTTGAGATGATGAACAGAATCAAGCACTATAAAAATAGTAAAAAAAATAAAATATGTTATAGCAATTGCTAGTGAGCTAATAATATTTGCT